>CAUYLG010068553.1:0-42059 GCA_963573385.1 Cacajao melanocephalus | reverse complement strand
AAATCATTCTATTATAAGGACACATGCACACGAATGTTCACTGCAGCACTGTTTACAATAGCAAAGACTTGGAACCAACCCAAATGCCCATCGATGATAGACTGGACAGGGAAAATGTGGCACATATACACCATGGAATACTATGCAACCATAAAAAACAATGAGTTCGTATCCTTTGTAGGGACATGGATGAACCTGGAAACCATCATTCTCAGCAAACTGACACAAGAACAGAAAATCAAACACCCCATGTTCTCACTCATAGGCGAGTGTTGAACAATGAGAACACATGGACACAGAGAGGTGTGCATCACACACACTGGGGTCTGTTGGGGGGAACTAGGGGAGGGACAGCGGGGAGTTGGGAGTTGGGGAGGGATAACATGGGGAGAAATGTCAGATATAGGTGATGGGGAGGAAGGCGGCAAATCACACTGCCATGTGTGTACCTATGCAACAATTTTACATGTTCTTCACATGTACCCCAAAACCGAAAATGCAATAAAATATATATTTTAAAAAAAAAGCTGTCACAGAATGTATCCAATAAAATCCTTACTCAATACGGAAAATCATTCAGAACTACCAAGATCAAAATGTTATGGAATAGGTCTCAAAATCGGCATTTCTACCATTCTTCAATAAAGGAAACCAGAATTCCCCAGGGAAATAGTTGATTCCATGGCTGGACAGAAAAAATATTAAAGGAGCGTAATGTATCTTATGATGTCAGTTAAGTCACAGAAGCGTTAAAAAAAAGGGTGGCAAGGCATGGTGGCTCACGCCTATAATCCCAGCACTTTCAGAGGCCTAGGCAGGTGGATCACTTGAGCCCAGGAGTTTGAAACCAGCCATGGCAACATTGAGAGACCCTGTCTCTATAAAAGATACAAAAATTTTTGAGGTGTGGTGGCACACACCTACAGTCCTAGCTCCTCAGGAGGCTGATGTGGGAGAATCAGCTAAGTTCAGGAAATGTAGCTGCAGCAAATACTATTGTACACTGCCCTCCAGCCGGGAGGACTCAGTGAGATCCTGCTTAAAAAAAAAAAAAAAATAGCGTAAGTCTAAGGGACACAGGAGCTTGAAGGCCCTCCTAATGGCCAAAGCTGGAACAAATGTAATAAAGTTGACAAAAATAGTATTGGACTATGGCCTGCAGGGGGAAAAAAGACAGCTCTTTATTGCAGAAGAATTCAAACTAATGAATGTAAAAGAGAGAAAGAACGATTAGGCTAATATCACAGCAATAACTGCTGCAAGCAAGAACCACCATTGGATGCTAAAATAGTATATTTACATAGTTTCAAAGTGTTTCTCCCACAAGATAGTTATTAATTACAAAGGCAGTAACAGTAATTTTACAATGAAGAAACCAAGAAGACATCATCTTAACTAAGTCAAGATTAACAACACAAGTAAAAAGGCAAATCAACATCATGTATTCCCTGATAGGATGTGCTGAGAAAGGTACAGCATCACTTCTGGATTATTGTTAGCAAATGCATAATGCCACGATGTCATAAGAAAACATCAGACAAACCCAAATTGAGGGATATTCTACAAAATATCTGGCACCTACTCTTCAAAAGCATCAAGGTCATGGAAAACAAGAAAAAGGAGGAACTATCACAGAGTAGAAGTGACTAAGAAGCCATGACAACACAACGTTGAGATCACAGACTGGACTCTGGAGCAGAAAAGCAATCAGTGGGAAAACTGGCAAAATTCAGACAAGATCTGCAGATTAGTTACTGGTATATCAATGTTAATTTTCTGGCTTTGATAATTTTGTTATGGCTATATGATATGTTAACATTAGAGGAAGATGGGAGAGGATCAAATAAAGACGTCAATTTTTGCAATTTTTCTGGAAGTCTAAAGTTATTTCAAAATAAAACTTTTAAGAAAGTGAAAACAGTAACAACTTTTAAAAATCATTTTTACTATTAAAAAAAATTTGAGTATTTTTAACAGGTTTTGGGGATTCTTACACACATTGAAGTCTGAAAACTACTAATTGAAAGAAACTTCTGGCCGGGAGTGGTGGCTTACACCTGTAATCCAAACACTTTGGGAGGCCAGGGTGGGTGGATCATCTGAGGTCAGGAGTTCCAGACCAGCCTGACCAACATGGTGAAACCCCATCTCTACTAAAAATACAAAAAAAAAGCCAAGAGTGGTGGCTCACGCCTGTAGTCCCAGCCACTTGGGAGGCTGAGGTAGGAGAATCACTTGAACCTGGGTGGTGGAGGTGCAGTGAGCCAAGATCATGCCATTGCACTCCAGCCTAGGCAATAAGAGCAAAACTCCATCTCAAAAAAAGAAAAACATAAAGAAAGAAACTCCTGGGCTGGATGCAGCGGCTCATGCCTGTAATCCCAGCACTTTGGGAGGATGAGGCAGGCAGATTACCTGAGATCAGGAGTTCAAGCCCAGCCTGGGCAACATGGTGAAACCCCATCTCTAATAAAAATACAAAAATTAGCCAGGCATAGTGGCGGGCGCCTATAATCCCAGCTACTTAGGAGGCTGAGGCAGGAGAATGGCTTGTATCCAGGAGACAGAGGTTGCAGTGAACTGAGGTCACACCATTGTACTCCAGCCTGGGCAACGAGAGTGAAACTCCATCAAAAACAATCAAAAAGAAATAAAGAGAAAGAAAAAAGAAGAAACTCTTGTAACCACTGAAAAAAAGCTACGCAGGTTGTAGGAAAAATTGCAGTTCTCATATCAAACTAGACAAATGCTACAATGGAAAACTGATCTGGCCCCATACAAAAGTTCTTATTATTTGGATTATTCATTTATGTCTTTATTTTTTAAGATACGGTCTTGCTCTGTCACGTAGTCTGCAGCACAGTGGCGATCACAGCTAACTGCAGCCTTGATCTCCTAAGCTTAAGTCATCTTCCTGCCTCACCCTCCAGAGTAGCTGGGACTACAGGTGTGTGCCACTATGCTCCTATATTTTTTAAATTTTTTGTAGAGGTCTCACCATGTTGCTCAGGATAGTCTGGAACTCCCGGCCTCAAGTAGTCCTCTCACCTCCACCTCCCAAAGCACTAGGATTACAGGTATATCCCACTGCATCTGGCCAAAAGCTTTATTTCTTAACTATTTATAAATAGAAAAACATTTTACTTACCTTTATATCACTACCTGGTGTGGCACTTAGAGCCAAGATTCTAAAGTGATTTGTAAATTTGACTAGTTCTCTTACAACCTTAAAAAAAAAAAAGTTACTTAGTTTCACCTGTTCGATGCAAAAATAACAGTGATTCTGTTAAACAACCTTTATACATGGTCCCTTATTATTATTCTTTAATCAGTATATTGACGGTCTAGTGAGTAAACTACTACCAGTTATATTATCTGAAGAGCAAAGGATGTAGATTTATACTCAGTGCTAATTAGTAACACAGTATGGCTTCTTCTACAGAAAAAGTTATAACATCAAAGCCAAACACAAAGGCAAATCAAAATAAAGGGGCCGGGCACGGTGGCTCACGCCTGTAAACCCAGCACTTTGAGAGACCAAGGTGGATGGATCACTTGAGCTCAGGAGTTCAAGGCCAGCCTGGGCAACATGGTGAAAACCGGTCTCTACAAAAGAAAAGGAGAAAAAAAAAAAAAAACTCAAAGGGCTGCTTCAAGGTCAAATGGAAGAGGAAGAAAGTTCTGTCTCCACTGTCTGGGCCAAAGTTTAACCTTATAGCTATATCCATATGCACACTTGAGAGATTAAGATAATCTCAACAGATAAAACTGCAAAAAAATTGTAAACAGCAATATGGAATTATATTTGAAATTTTGGGAAAGATTTTTTAAAAGTTAGGTTTTATGTGCAAAGCTCACAAAAAAAATTTGTTTAGAGACAGGGTCTTACTCTGTCACCCACGCTAGGGCACAGTGATGCCATCCATCATAGCTCACTGCAGCCTCAAACTCTGGGGCTCAAGTGATACTCTGCCTCGGCCTCCTAAGCAGCTTGGGCTACAGGTATGTGCCACCAGGCCCGGCTAATTTTTTCACTTTTTGTAGAGGCAGGGTCACCCTACATTGCCCAGGTTGGTCTTGAACTCCTGGCCTCAAGTGATCCCAGCATTGCCCTGCCAAAGTGCTGGGATTACAGGTTCATGCCACTGCACCCAGCTCACAAGTTTTAAATTAAGTATAAAAATATAGTAATTTGGCCAGGCACAGTGGCTCACGCCTGTAATCCCAGCACTTTGGGAGGCCAATGCGAGTGGATCACAAGGTCAGGAGATTGAGACATCTTCGCCAACATGGTGAAACCCTGTCTCTACTAAAAATACAAAAATTAGTCGGGTGTGGTGACACATGCCTGTAATTCCAGCTACTCTGGAGGCAGAAGCAGGAAAATCGCTTGAATGAGGGAGTCGGAGGTTGCAGTGGACCGAGATTGCGCCACTGCACTACAGACGGGCGACAGAGGGAGACTCGGTCTCAAAAAAAAAATATATATATATATAAATATATATATATATATACACACATATATATATGCATGTATATAGACAGACAGTAATTTGATATAATTTTTAATGTTTAAATTTCCTTTTAAATCCTAAAACATTTCCTCAGTAGCACCAAAGCACCATCTGCACTTTCTGATTTGAACTCAACACCCATTTCTAGTATGATTAATACTGGTAATTTTCCAGATTCCCATATGCCACTTCATGTGAAGCCCCAAAACAGACGAAAATGCAGTTCCAAGTAGACTGATTTGCAAGAATAGCTCTCAGTATAGCACAGTTCCCAAATTAAACATGAAAACAGATTATCCAAAAATCACTCCAATTTCAATCCAAGACAAAAACAATTTCGATGAGACTAACACTGAATCTTGATTACTACCAAAAAAATATTATTTATGGGGTTTTAAAAATATGGTACAGATTGCATATGAAAACATAATATTATGTTTATTATTCTTCAGAAACAAGTAAAATTATTGTGAGTAAAAACTGATGCAAGACAAAATATCCCTAGTAATCATTTTCAGTTTAGCTTAATGCTGGAAGTGATGGTCCTTACATATCATAGAAGGATTTTTAAAAAGTCATGAGTGCATCAAGGAATACAAAAAGATTGCTTACTTGATTGATGCTTTTAAAAAATCTGTTTTGTATGATAGCCAAAATTCAAAGTGTCGTTTCAGATTGTGAGGCAGTTTTGGCAATTCTGCATGAAATCATTTTACTGTTATATGGCACATGTATCAATATACCTTCCAGAACTATTACATATGAAAATCAGTGGCTCACGCCTGTAATCCCAGCACTTTGGGTGGCCGAGGCGGGCGGATCAAGAGGTCAAGACATCAAGACCATCCTAGCCAACATGGTGAAACCCCGTCTCTACTAAAAATATAAAAATTAGCTGGGCTTGGTGGCGCGCGCCTGTGGTCCCAGCTACTTGGGAGGCTGAGGCAGGAGAACTGCTTGAGCCCAGGAGACAGAGGTTGCAGTGAGCCGAGATGGCACCACTGCACTCCAGCCTGGCGCCTGGTGACAAAGCAAGACTCTGTCTCAAAAAAGAAAAAAAAAAATCTATATATATATATACATAAAGTAAGCCAAATACATTACTTCTTTTTAGGAAGAATTCTCAAGCATCTTGTAGAAGAGGAAATGATGGTGTGTGCTTCATGGAGCAGGTGTACCTGCTGGAATGCATATCTGGAATATTCAATGCAGTGTAAACTCTCAGGATTGTCTGGTTATTAATGAAGTCAATGCATGCTTTATTATATTCACAAAGCCTTGCTGTTAAAAAAATCATCTAATATCTAGAAATTTTTAAAAAATAAAATAAGTTAATTACAAGCTAAATCTTCATGTATTCCATACTGTCTGAATTAAAAAAAAAAAAACCTTTAAGTGTTTCATGATTTCATTTCATTTTTATAGACACAGGGTCTCACTATGCTGCCCTGGCTGATCTCAAACTCCTGGCCTCAAGCTAAAAATTTTTTTTTCTTTTTTGAGACAGAGTCTCACTCCTTCCCCAGGCTGGAGTGCAGTGGTGCGATCTCGGCTCACTGCAACCTCTGCCTCCCGGGTTCAAGCAATTCTCCTGCCTCAGCCTCCCAAGTAGCTGGGACTACAGGCGCGCGCGACCATGCCCCAGCTAATTTTTGTATTTTTAGTAGAGACGGGGTTTCATCATGTTGGCCAGGATGATCTCGATCTCTTGACCTGGTGATCCGCCCACCTCGGCCTCCCAAAGTGCTCGGATTACAGGTGTGAGCCACCGCGCCCGGCTCAAGCTAAAATTTTTTAAATGCTCCTCTCAGGTGGAAATTTTTAACATGCTGTGTACTAATTTAATTCGGAATAATACAAATAAGTGGAAAAAACATATCAATTTCCTGAATATAATTAGGAAGATCAACTATTAAAAAAGATGACAATTCTCCCTAATACAGAGATATAATACATTAACATTTAGAGTCCCCAAAGAAATGGCTATACAAATTCACAAACTGGCAGTGAAATTCATGTCTATGCCCTAAATGAAATTAACTTTCCCTATCTTTTCCCTTTTATTCTTGCTCTATAATCTCCTCCTGACATTATCAGCTACTATAGTTTTAACTACCATCTATATGCTTATAATTTGCAAATCTATATCTCTACCTCAGAACTCTCCAGCAAGATCCATACTTCTATCAAGTATCACCTAATGAATATCTACAGCTGAATTCCTCATAGACACCTCAAACTCAACACATCTCAGCCATCTTTCCATGTTCCCCTAACCCTGCTCTGCATCCAGAACTCACAATCTTCACAGTTTTCCAAGTCAGAAATCTGGGAGTCATCCTACATCCCTTCTTCCCCTCATTAGATACCTTGCCTTTAGCCTTCTTCTCTTTATCCTCTTTCAAATCTTAAGTGTCATCCCAGCTAAACATTTTTTAATGAGTCCCCACCAGCTTTATCCCCTATGGCCTACAAAGTGCTTTCAAACTGTTAAGCATAAAATATTAATGACCTGGTCCTTAAGCAGAGGCAGCAAAGTCACCCTTATAGAAAAGGGAAACGAAGTCAATTTCATTCAATGCAAAGATATAAATGATATCTACAACTACATCCCACTACTTCATCTTATTTTATATTCCTGGAGTATTCAACTGGAAGGCACTGTGTTAGGTATGTGGCATACATTATGTCATTATTTTACCTAGCTGCCAAAAATGACACTGCATATCCACTACTAATCTTTATTAATTCCAAAACCCCATTCATACTCTATTTTAGATCACTGTCCCAACCATGACTAGGCTCTCCTGATCTATATCTGACACTAATTATCTGCCTAGGCTTAAAAAACAAAAAGAAAGAAAAAGAAAACAATAGCAGCAAAAGGCAATGGAGACACTGATTAGAATGGATGACAGGAAGTACAGGTATTGTTTATCACCATCTGTTCTGAGATAATAGACGTAAAGACGTTTTATAATAATATTGTCAATAACTTCCATCACTAGTAACTATTCACCAAAATACTCTTAACAATACAGTTACACTATAAAATACCGTTTAACAAAATTATTACCTGGCAATAAGCATAGTTTCCAAGAGCTTTATGAGCTTCATCAATAACTAGACATTTTATTTCAGCAGCGGGACAAGCTCCTCTAGAAAGGTCATTTACCATGACTTGAGGTGTAAGAAAAAGGACTCTCTTACTGCACCATATTTCCTTCCTGGTGAAAGCTTGTGTAGACCCTGGAAATAAAAGTGACATTCTACATTCTGAACTTCAGACTGTTACCCATAAAATATAAATAGTCTGGCCTTTTCAGAATGCATACATGCTTTGGTAATCTTAAGAGGAAAACAATTTGACAATCTATTGGAATGCTACAAATATCAAAGCAGGCACTTATCTAGGCCTACAACCAAATTGTCTTTAGAGAATTCCTACAAAATGGCATAATGTTTGAAGAGAGGCAAATTCTTCAACTGAGAAATCTTTTTTCAGGAAGAATGCCAGGAAACATCATGTTCAGTTACCCATGGGGTATACACACATAACAGCTTCAAAATACTATGAAAAGCTGCAGCTACTCTCTGAAGATTGAATAAAGCAATCCTATTCAGCAGTGTTGGGCTTGCTACAAGTAGAGAATGTTTTAAGAGAGGGGGCGTAAGATGTACATATTGTATAGCTTGGGAACTATTCCACGTGGGACAGGAATTCCTTTAGCTCTTTTTCCACGAAAATGTATGTTTTCCCTGGAAACCCAGCTCTTACTTCAAATTAGTCCAGTTTAAGATACCTGTCATTTCGGCCATGTGGGATTGAGGGATACCCATCACCTGGTAGCAAGCCTCGATCTGCTGTGTCACCAAGGGTTTCGTTGGGGCCATGAAGACCACCTTTCCTGAAGGGAACCAGCGGTAAAAATTATACATGACCACGGCGGCAATAAAGGTCTTTCCCAGTCCGGTAGGCAGACACACCAGCGTGTTGCAGAACAGAGCAGCCCGGGAGATGTGCAGCTGGTAGTCCCGCACTGGGCAATTGGTAGGGTAAATCCATAGGGCGCCCGCGGAAGTGCAGAACCCGCCATTCTCTAGACTTAGCTGCTGCTCAGCCTCGTACACCGCAACAAGCAACACATCATCGTCCGACTCCGGCTCAGCCTCCGTTGCTGCTGGCAAAGCCGCCTTGCAGCTGCCAGGGCTCTGAGGTCGCTCAGTTCCGGAGCTGCAACCCGGAGCCCCAGATGTTCGCGAGATGCTTGAGCCCCAAGTCTGAAAAAGCGTTCTTTGCCGTCCGCTCATTAGTCCGACAACCGCCAAACGCTTCACTCAGATACCCGTAGCAGCAGCAGCTCAACCGCTACGGTTCGGATCCCCATCAGTTACCTTCGCACAAAACTCTGGAACGAGAAGGCCGGTCTAAGGCCAGTTTATCCAGTTGAAATTACCGCCAAAGAGTTTGCGTTGGAAATATGATTGGCTGGCTTCCCGGAAACTCTCTCAGCTCTTCCTGAAACGCATGCGCATTATAAGGCGTTACTCAAAATATGGTCCCTTGCAGTTCCGGTGTTTTGTTTTGTTTTGACAGGCTCTAAATTTAAGTTCCGTTTCCGATGATTAGGTGTCTGGGCGTCATCGCTAATGTGATAAATCACTTAAAATGTTATAAAAGAGATTTATTTTAAAATATTATATAACAGGGTACAATGAAATACTCATCAATTTGTGAATTTAATGTTACTGAGCCTCTAACGTGCCTTATTCCTTGCACTATTTTTTTTTTTTGAGATGGAGTCTCACTGTCTCCCAGGCTGGAGTGCAATGGCGCGATTTCGGCTCACTGCAGCCTCCGCCTCTCGGGATCAAGCAATTCTCCTGCCTCAGCCTCCTGAGTAGCTGGGATTACAGGAGCGTGCCACGGCGCCCGGCTAATTTTTGTATTTTTAGTACAGACGGGGTTTCACCATGTTGGCCAGGTCTCGAGCTCCTGACCTTGTGATCCAACTGCCTCGACCTCCCAATCCTTGTACTTTTAAATTGGAATATAAGGTAAAAAGCAAAATTGTGTAGATAGAATAATTTGTCTTATATCTCTATCGGAGGTGAGAAAAAAATGCCAAGTCTCTTTTTCACCATGCTAGGAGTGGCAACCTATTATTTTTTTCTGTTTTTGTTTTGTTTTCATTTTGTTTTTTGAGACATAGTTTCTTTCGCTCTTGTTACGCACGCTAGAATGCAATGGCGCGATCTCGGCTTACCGCAACCTCCGCCTCTCGGATTCAAGCGATTCTTCTGCCTCTGCCTCCCGAGTAGCTGGGATTACAGGCATGTACCACACCCCCGGCTAATTTTATATTTTTCATAGAGACGGGGTTTCACCATGTTGGTCAGGCTGGTCTCGAACTCCTGAGCTCAGGTGATCGGCCCACCTCGGCCTACCAAAGTGCTAAGATTACAGGCGTGAGCCACCGTGCCGGCGTGTTTTTATATTTTCGTTAAAGGGAAGTGAACATGGTCTGGTCCAGCTAATCGTCAGAATTTTTTTTTAAGCTTCTTGCAGAACAGAACTAACTCATAGACAGCATGCCCAGAGTCAGCCTAAATTTTTTTTTTTTTAGACGGAGTCTTGTTCTGTCGCCCAGGCTGGAGTGCAGTAAGTAGCACGATATTGGCTCACTGCAACCTCCGCCTTCCGGGTTCGAGCGATTCTCCTGCCTCAGCCTCCTGAGTAGCTGGGATTACAGGCGCGCCCCATCACGCCCAGCTAATTTTTCTGTTAGTAGAGACGGGGTTTCACCATGTTGGCCAGGCTGGTCTCTGACTCCTGACCTGGTGATCCGCCCTCCTCGGTCTCCCAAAGTGCTGGGATTACAGGCGTGAGCCACCGGGCCCGGCCAGAATTTTTTTCTTATGTAAAGAGTCCTGATGTTCAACTATTATCTTTATTACACATAAGAGCATTATAATAAACGTCTGTGTGCAATTATTTCACTCTAACGAAGATTTCTATCTCAGTCAATTCCTGACTTCTCCTCTCTAAACCTGATGACTTTAACAGCTATAAATTTGTTTCCTTGTGTACTGAGAAAAGATATATACATCACAGAGTTATGAGCATTAATAATGTCATTGTCATTAGCAAGTGACATCCTGAGTGCAGCTTCTTTAGAAATTGTTTTATTTGTTCACGTTTCTGACCTTCGTTTTAGACAAACTTTCTCGTGTCTGTATGTGGGGAAGGGGTTTCTCGTGTCTGTATGTGGGGAAGAGGATGAGCAGTTTGTATTTAAGTTTCAGTTGTGTGATCTTTAAAAGGGAGATGGTGGCTGGGTGCGGTGGCTCACGCCTGTAATCCCAGCACTTTGGGAGACCGAGGAGGGCGGATCACCAGGTCAGGAGTCAGAGACCAGCCTGGCCAACATAGTGAAACCCCGTCTTTACTAAAAATACAAAATATCTGGGTGTGGTAGCGTCTGCCTGTGGTCGCAGCTACTTAGTAGGCTGAGGCAAGAGAATCGTTTGAAGTCGGGAGGCGGAGGTTGCAGTGAGCCGAGATCACGCCATTGCACTCTAGCCCCGGCAACAGTGCGAAACTCCGTCTCAAAAAAACAAAAGGAAAGAGATGGTGTGGGTTTCTTGATCGACAAGGACTGAACCAGTTTAGGTGTGAATTTTTAGGATAGAATTAGATAAAACGAGATGAGGAGCCTGAATGCTGTTTTAACAGGTAATAAGACTGGGCTTTAAAGGCATAGCTGCCATACGTAATAAAAGTGAGTAATGGCTGATAAATGTCGCTACCATCATAGGTCGCTTCACAAGGGATCTAATTCAGAATTAAGGACCACTAGCGGTCTTCAAATCAGTTAACTGCTGAGATCACAGCGGTAGGTTTTTTAACCCGGACCCAACAAAGAAGCCCACATAGCACAGCCTTGACGTCACTCAAAGACAGGCCCCAATCCCGACTGCTAGAGCAGTGACCCGCCCCTCGACCCCCGTCAGGGCCACGCCACGCCTTAGGGGGCGGGGCGATGCGGAACTGCAGCGGGCTGGCTCAGTAAAGCAGAGGCAGCGGGGGAAGATGGCGGCGGCTGTTCCACAGCGGGCGTGGACCGTGGAGCAGCTGCGCAGTGAGCAGCTGCCCAAGAAGGACATTATCAAGTTTCTGCAGGACCACGGTTCAGATTCGGTACCGGAGGCGGAGGGGCGGCCGGGCTGGTGCGGCTGAGGGACGCCTCACCCCCCTGGAGATGCCCATACATTCCGTATTCCTCTGTGCCCCCGCCCTCGTCTTCCCGCGGCCGGTGGCCGGGGAGGCCGCAGCGGCCCAGTGTGCCTCTTAGAGCCTCGCTCCCGCCCCTCAGGCGTGCCCTACTGGGGCGGCGGAGCAGCTTTATTTCTTGGGGCACACGGGCTGCAATTGTAGAGTTAGAACCTCATTGGCATCCTTGAGTAGGGGGTGGAGGCCAGAAAAAAACGGACCCGAAGATATTGGGGTTAGGGCGGGGAGGCTGAGGAATAGTGGTGTGGATGAGACTCCTGGGAGCGGGGCGCCGGCTGCTAGGGAAATGGGAAAGGATGTGAAGATTTCTATGGGAAATGGGAAGGGATGTGAAGATTTCTATGGGAACGTTCTCCAACTTGGCTTTTCTCAACAATTTACTAAATACTTAACATTAATGCGAGTGATTTTTTAAAAATCCATAGGTTGTGATTTAAGTTTCGGTTTAACATATCGATCCTTTAAATGACCTTTTCACCTTTATACTTTAAGGGAGCTACGTAAACATTTTTCTTGTGCAGTGGTCTCCCATTGTTATAAACAGATTAAGAAATTTATTTGGAACTCTTTATACTGTATGCTCTCCATTTGTCAGCATAGTCTCCATCTTAACCATTCGTCTGTAGTTATTTTTGTCATTTTTTTTCCTTTGGAAATTAAGATCATTCATGTGTCTCTTAAATTGCTGAGATAGTTGTGCACGCCGCATTCTCCTCTTACAAGCGGCAGACTGCTTGTGTTTTCTATACAATTTAAAAAATTCTGAACTTTAGGAAAAATTGTTTCTGGATTTTATTTTTGAGCTGGAGTCGAGCTGTCACCCAGGCTGGAGTGCAGTGGAGTGATCTCGGCTCATTGCAACCTCTGCCTCCTGGGTTCCAGCGATTCTCCTGCCTTAGCCTCCCAAGCAGCTGGGACTACAGGTGCGCGCCACCACGCCCAGCTAACTTTTTTGTATTTTTAGTAGAGACAGGGTTTCACCATATTGGCCAAGGTGGTCTCAAACTCCTGACCTCGTGATTCACCCGCCTTGGCTTTCCAAAGTGCTGGGATTACAGGCGTGAGCCACCGCGCCTGGCCCGTTTCTGGGTTATTTTGAGGAGATTATATTTTATTTTCATTTTGGACGGGCGTCTTGACAGGGCGATATGAGAACTGTCCAACTTCCAGTTTCTTCTTCCTGAATCATTATCCTGGCATTCGCATCTTAGATTAATGTAGTAAATATTAATACAACATCTATAACAAAACCTATTCTCAAGGTTTGGAGGTACAAGAGCGAAAAAGAAAGAACATGTATCAGGGAGCTTACTCCATTTTAATGGAACTATTTTTTCTTAAGCCAATTAGTATTTCATCTGAAACAATAGAATAGACATATCATTAACATTTATTAATCCCTTAGTCCTGTACTTCATCATAGTCTTATGAAACAAATCATGCCAATGTGGAATCGAATGTAAAACTGGGCCACTTGGGACAATTTCAACAGACTTGGATTAACAAAATGTTTTAATAACATAGTAATCTTTTAAATCCATAGTCTCGGCCTGGCATGGTGGCTCGTTTCTGTAATCCTAGCACTTTGGGAGGCCAAAGGGGGCAGATCACTTGAGGCCCGGCATTCCGGACCAGCCTGGCCAACATGGCAAAACCTCATTTCTACTAAAAATACAAAAGAAATTAGCTGGGCGTGGTGGTGGGCGCCTCTAATGTCAGCTATTCGGGAGGCTGAGGCAGGAGAATCGTTTGAACCCAAGAGGTGGAGACTCTTACTGTGTGACAGACTCTATGCTAAATGCATTAAATGGATTGTTACATTTTTATCCTTTTAGCAACTCTTGACATAGATGCTATTATTAATCTTCCACTACAGACATGGCTGAGTCTTGTGGTTTTTTTTTTTGGAGACGGAGTCACACTCTGTCACCCAGGCTGGAGTGCAGTGGCACAATCTTGGCTCACTGCAACCTCTGCCTCCCAGGTTCCAGCGATTCTCCTGCCTCAGCCTCCCTAGTAGCTGAGATTACAGGTGCACACTGCCATGTCCACTTGATTTTTTGTATTTTAGTAGAGACGGGGTTTCACCATGTTGCCCAGGCTAGTCGCAAACTTCTGAGCTCTGGTGATCCACCCGCCTCAGCCTCCCAAAGTGCTGGGATTACAGGCATGAGCCACCACGCCTGGCAAGGCTGTCTTTAGACGGGCTTAGTCCCCTTTGTAGTATCAGACAGCTAGGATTTTTTTTTTTTTTTTTTTGAGACAGAGTCTCGCTCTGTCACCTAGGCTGGAGTGCAGTGGTGCGATCTTGGCTCACTGCAACCTCTGCCTCTGAGGTTCAAGCAATTCTCTTGCCTCAGCCTTCCAAGCTGGGACTACAGGCATACGTCACCATGCCCAGCTAATTTTTGTATTTTTAGTAGAGTTGGGGTTTCGTCATGTTGGCCAGACAGGTCTCAAACTCCTGACCTCAGGCAATCTGCCGGCCTTGGCCTCCCTCCTAGAGAGCTGGGATTATAGGCGTGAGCCACCGTACCTGGACCAAACAGGTAGGATTTTAACCTAGGTAATATGACTCCACAGCCCATACACTTAGCAGTTTTATGTGTGTGTGTGTGTGTGTGTACGTGTGTGTACATATATACACATATACATAATATATATGTCTGTGTGTGTGTGTATATATGTATCATGTTAGGCATAGCTATCTCAACGTATCTGTGTTACCTGCTTGTATCACAGTAAGTCTTCCTAGTCTCCCAACAGTGGGTTAAAGATGCCTCAGGATAGCTACGCCCAACCTGGCTGGAGGTTCTCAAGGGCTGCACCCAAGTATTCTCCTGCAGTGAGCAGCTGCCTCAAGTCACCACAGTGTGCTTGCTGTATAAATGTTATTTTTTGTGAGTGCGTGACTGGGAAAAGGTTAAGACAAACCACTCTGTCCAGTACATAACAGTGCAGTTCCAGTCTTGTGAATAATTCTTATAAATATCCAATTTTTAAAAAATCTTACTTTTTTTTGTAATGAAATAGAGTATAAACTATAGGGTTTATTTCTTCTTCAATACTAGTACTATTGAAAATACAACTGCTAACATAAAAGGGTCATTTTCTAATTTTAGACACTTCTTACATGAGGTAAGTTATCTTGATTACCCAGCTTTTTCCCTTACAGTTTCTTGCAGAACATAAATTATTAGGAAACATTAAAAATGTGGCCAAGACCGCTAACAAGGACCACTTGGTTACAGCCTATAACCATCTTTTTGAAACTAAGGTGAGTATTGTTAGATTCTGTTAGCAGAACATCACTTTTGAAATTTTATTTCCCAAAAGATGTTTAAAATGCATTTATTTGCTGAATATGTTGGAGCTTCTCCACCTGCAGTTTTTCTGAACTGTTATCATAAGTGGACTAGCTGTCAAATCTGGCAAGGCTAATCGGCAATATGGCAGAATGTTTCATTACTTTCAGAGGGTTTGGATTTTGTAGCTTAAATTGAGACAACAAATTCTTAAGGCCACTAAAGTTATAAATTCATTAGGACAGTGGTATTTCCATATTACTTTAGCATATAGTATATATTAAATTTTTGTTGTTGTTATATATATTAAATGTTATACAGAAAATAAGTTTCCATTTCACTAATGAATTTAAAGTCTGTTTTAGATTTAGGCTAAGCATTTACAAAAATAAATTTTAAGATACTCTCCTGTATTTGTTCACTATGAAATGAGTATCTTCCACAGAAAAAATACCTTTATTAAGGAGTTATTTGAATAGTATTTATATCTCTGGGTATGAGTTGGCCTTTCTAATGTCATGGTTCTCATTTCAGAATTTATATTGTAAGCTGGTTTGAAAGTAATAATTTATGTTTAAAAATAAATTATGAATAAAATTTTTTTTGTTCTTAGTTTCCTTAGACCATTTATTCACAATTGTGTTATATAACCTATATTTATTGTGCAGATGTTCATTTAATTGAGAGGCTGAAAATCTTGATGTTGCTCCTTGGCTTTAGCCTGTCCTGAATATGATGTTAGAACATTTTCCTTACAGCGTTTTAAGGGTACTGAAAGTATAAGTAAAGTGTCTGAGCAAGTAAAAAATGTGAAGCTTAATGAAGATAAACCCAAAGAAACCAAGTCTGAAGAGACTCTGGATGAGGTCTGTATATACTATTTTCTTATTTTATCATGTGGATTCTAGAAATTGTATTTATTTCTTTATTATTTGCACTAATTTCTCATAGTGAAGGGTGATTGAGTATAACCACTTTCAATGAGCCAAAGAGTTAGTTGGAGTGTGCCGTTTCCCTTAGGGACAGAAATAATCCTAAGTACTAGTGCTTTACAGTTATTAGCCTATCCTGTGAAATACTTCTGACATTGTATTTATTATTGCTGCCATAGGTGGCCAGACCTTCTGAGCTTTCAAAGCTATTTTAAGATCTTGATTCTATAGCCAAGTTGGACTAAGTGAAATTAACTTTCTTTTGATTATTTTTAGCTGTTTCTAATGTACGTGATGTCCCTGGCAATAGAAATAATCCAGGCTTGGCTGCAGGATGTGGGTTCATCTGTCTCAGCTTTCCCAACTCAGGTTTTATATTTTGGTACAAAGGTTTAAAGAAGCAGATTAATTCATTCCTGCTAATTGACAGCCTTAGTAGAGCTAAGATCAGCTGCTAAGAACTGACTTAGCAGAACTGAATTGATTATAATCTTGTCATTTCTGATCATATGTAACTATCTAAGGTCACTCATTGGCTCACTCGTTGCTAGCAGTCTTAGTATCAGTGATAATAATATATCGTTAGTTTTTATAAAGAGGTGTAGCCTATTGATGACAGTGTAGTTTTTGGATATTTGTGGAAAGTATAAGTTCAGTTATACAGTTATAGATGCTTATTTTATTAAAGCTACTTAGTTTTGCATGATTTTTTTCCTATTGGCTAAAAAGCACAAATTAATGATTGTGGGTATATGTGCATATAAAGCAATTTTAAAGTTTATCATAATTGCCAGGCGTGGTGACTCACGCCTGTAATCCCAGCACTTTGGGAAGTTGAGGTGGGCGGATCACCTGAGGTCAGGAGTTCGAGACCAGCCTGACCAACATGGAGAAACCCCATCTCTACTAAAAATACAAAATTAGCTGGGCATGGTGCTGCCTGCCTGTAATCCCAGCTCTTGGGAGGCTGAGGCAAGAGAATCGCTTGCACCCAGGAGGCGGAGGTTGCGGTGAGCCGAGATCACGCCATTGTACTCCAGTCTGGGCAAGAAGAGCAAAATTCTGTCTCAAAAAAAAAAATTTTTTTTTAATTTTTTTAAAAAAGTTTATCACAATTAATATTTGATAAATGTTATATGTAATGACTAGCTACTAAGGTAAATGGAGCAATTATTATTGAAGGGTTTCAGAAGCAACTGGCAACATGTTTGCCTTCCAGAAAATTAGAATGAGGGTGGTTTTATGAGACAGATAGTATTTCATTAAGGAGTTAAGAAGTTACAAATAAACTAAATGGCAAGTTCATAAGAGCTAGAGACAATCTAGAGAGATCATATGAGGGTCCTGAACTATATCATTTTATTTAAAACCTCTTCATTTAACTGGCCAGCTTGAGCCCAGTTATGTACTGTGTCTGCTTTCCTAGCACCCTAGATTCAAAAGCCTCTTGTCCATTCCCTTGCTAACCCCTCGTTGTCTACTCTGACTTCATGCTTTGGGACTGGAGAGCAGGCATTATAAACACATAAACATAAAACCTTTTATTGAGCCTGGTATAAACTCATGCTTAATATTAGCCAAGCATGTTTTCTAGTTTCATTGCTACTCAACAACATTTACACTATCCTTTGCCCAATTCTCTATCACATTGCTCATTGCTCACATAAGGTATTCAACATTTTCTCACAAATTCTTACTCACCTTTTTTTCTTTTTTTTTGGAGACAGTCTTGCTCTGTTGCCCAGGCTAGAGTGCAGTAGTGCCATCTAGGCTCACTGCAGCCTCCACCCGCTAGGTTCAAGTGATTCTCCTGCGTCAGCCTCCCCAGTAGCTGGGACTACGGTCATGCGCCAGCACGCCTGGCTGATTTTTGTATTTTTAGTAGAGATGGGTTTCTCCATTTTGGCCGGGCTGGTCTTGAACTCTTGACCTCAAGTTATGTGTCCACCTCAGCCTTCCAAAGTACTGGGATTCCAAGCATGAGCCACTGTGCCTGGCTTCCCTTCTCATTATATGCTCCTGTGTTCTCTTTTACCAAAATGTGAATGTCTAGCTATTGCCATTCCCTTCTTCCCAACTTAAAAGTTCTCTGAATCTTTGTCTCACTTCTTCTTTCTCATGTCTCCTTCAGGACTAATGCTGTCAGACATCATTCTTTTATTTTAAATGTTCATTTTTGTTTTTCCATTTTCAAGCATTCTAAGCAAGACCTCAGACCTGGAATGTTAGAAACGTTGTTCCTCTCTTGCGTCCCTTGTCTTTATTTATCCATTCAGCCTCAAAATGGGTATTCTAATAAGATTTCTAAAACAAATACTTTGCAAATCACAGCCTGCTGAAAAATTTTCAATAATTCTGTGCTGTCTAGAATTGCACTGTTCAGTATGGTAGTTACTAGCCATATGTGGCTACAGAGTGCTTTAGCTACTTTGAACTGAAATGTGCCTTAACAGTAAAATATGTACTTAGTTTCAAAAATGTGATTTAGACATTAAAAAAAAAGAGTGTAAAATATCTCAGTATTTTTATATTGATTACTTATTGAAATGATGGTATATGGGATGTTTTAGTTTAAGTAAGATATATTTTTCATTTAAAAAATTTTTACTTTTTTAAGACAGGGTTGGCCCGGCACGGTGGCTTGTGCCTGTAATCCCATAATCCCAGCACTTTGAGAGGCCGAGGTGGGCGGATCACTTGAGGTCAGGAGTTTGAGACCAACATGGTGAAACCCTGTCTCTACTAAAAATACAAAAATTAGCTGGGCATGGTGGCGCATACCTGTAATTCCAGCTACTCAGGAGGCTGAGGCAGAAGAATCACTTGAACCCAGGAGGCAGAGGTTGCAGTGAGCCAAGATGGCGCCACTGAACTCCAGCCTGGGCAATACAGTGAAACTCAGTCTCAAAAAAAAAAAAAAAGACAGGATCATGCTGTGTTGCCTGGGCTGGATTCGAACTCTGGGGCTCCAGCAATCCTCCTGCCTCAGAAGAGCTGGGACTGTAGGCATACCACTGCCTGGCATAGACGTACTTCATCCCTTTCTTTTTACATTTTTAAGTGCAGCTACTAGACAACTTAAAATTACATTTGTATTGGTCTCATTTTTATTAGTCACCACTGGTCTTCAATATATATATATCCAAATATTTTATTCTTTGCATTCAAAGCCTTCCAAAATGTGGCCACTGCTAAATTCCATATTCCATGTTTCTATAGACATATTCTTGGCCCAGTGCAGTGGCTCACGCCTATTATCCCAGCACTTTGGGAGGCTGAGGCAGGTGGATCTTTTGAGCCCAGGAGTTAGAGAACAGCCCAGGCAACATGTCCCATCTCTACCAAAAAAAATAGCCAGGCACGGTGGTGTGTGTCTGTAGTCCTAACTACTCAGGAGGCCAAGCGAGAAGGATCCCTTGAGCCTAGGAGCCATAATTACAGTGAGCCAAGATTGTGCCACTGTACTACAGCCCAGGCGACAGAGTAAGACCCTGTCTCAAAAAAAAAAAAAAAAAATTTCTTTGGCCACAAATTTCTGCTCATTGTCTACTAAATCATGCCCTTTCCTACCTCCATATTTTATTTCTTCCTTAGAGTGTCTTTTTAGTTTCCTATTTGTCTGTTCTGTGCTCCTGTGAAGACCCAGCTCACGGGCTCATTGCCTCCTCTGTTTTTACCATGTGAGACTTTGCTGTATACATACATAACTGCATAAATTCCTAAGCACACTGTATTATTTCTACCTTTATATTTTAATATAAAGACTCTTGTCTAATACATCTTACTGGACTTTAAATCAGTCGTCCATATATTTATTGTCTATGATATATTAAATAGCAGTGAGGAAAATTTTCAAGGTATGAATGAGTATGGTACCAGAGAGAGACTATAAGTTGGGATAGAAGCTCACACTTAGCAACTAGAAATGAGTATAAAAGTACTCAAACCAAAAGTTTGATAACTTCATCTTTGATAACTTCTTCATATGTAGTCATTACCAACTTCTGGTGATTCTGCCTCCAAAATATATCCCAAAGCCATTCATCATTTGTCATTCTCACTGTTAGTACCCTGGTCTAGACCTAGAATACTAGTTTTTTTTCTAACAAGTCTCTCCACTTCTACTTTTGATTCCCAAGACATTCTTTATATTTTAATCACAGTGATCTATTTAAAACGCCCTCCTGGGTGCAGGGGCTCACACCTGTAATCCCAGCACTTTAGGAGGTGGAGGTGGGCAAATCACCTGAGGTCAGGAGTTCAAGACCAGCCTGGTCAACATGGTGAAACCGCATCTCTACTAAAAATACAAATATTAGCCGAGTGTGGTGGCTTATGCCTGCAGTCCCAGCTACTCAGGAGGCTGAGGCAGGAGAATATATTGAACCCAGGAGGCAGAGGTTGCAGTGAGCCTAGATCACACCACTGCACTCTAGCCTGGGCAACTCCAAAAATAAAACAAACACAGATCTGATTCTGATACTTATTTAAACTCTTAATTGGCTAATGTCCTAAAGATAAAAACCCAGACTCTTAATATGTCCTACATATTTTCCTAGCCTTATCTTATGCCATTCTCCCTTTTGCTCCCTTACAGACAAGAATATTTTTATGCTTTTGAAATATTAAGCAGGCACAGTGGCTCCCACCTATAATCCCAGCACTTTGGGAGACTGAGGCAGGTGGATTGCTTGAGCCTGTGAGCCACAATCATAAAATATTGAGATATTTTACAGTGCTGTGATCACTCCAGCCTCGGCAACACTAAGACCCTGTCTCTTAAAAAAGGAAAAAAAAAAAAGCCGGGTGCGGTGGCTCACGCCTGTAATCCCAGCACTTTGGGAGGATGAGGCGTGCGGATCACGAGGTCAGGGGTTCGAGACCAGCCTGACCAACATGGTGAAACCTGGTCTCTACTTAAAAATACAAAAATTAGCTGGGCCTGGTGGTGCACACCTGTAATCCCAGCTACTTGGGAGGCTGAGGCAGGAGAATTGCTTGAACCCGGGAGGCGGAGGTTGTCGTGAGCCGAGAGCATGCCACTGTACTCCAGCCTGGGTGACAGCAAGACTCCGTCTCAGAAAAAAAAAAGGAAAAAAAAATTTTTTTTGAGACAGTTTTGTCGCCCAGGCTGGAATGCAGTGGCAAGATTTTGGCTCACTGTAACCTCTGCCTCCTGGGTTCAAGCAATTCTCCTGCTTCAGCCTCCTAAGTGGCTGGGATTACAGGTGCCCACCACCGCGCCCAACCAATTTTTGTATTTTTAGTAGAGACAGGGTTTCACCATGTTGGCCAGGCTGATCTCGAACTCCTAACCTCAGGTGATCCACCCACCTGGGCCTCCCAGAGTGCTGAGATGACAAGTGTGAGCCACTGCACCCGGCCGATTGAAATATTTCTATGTTATGTGCACCTGCTATACTGAGAACATCATGGAAGAGACAGGAGTTGATAGGGCAATAGAATTCTGGAGCTTCAGGGAGGGATAGATTAAGCTCCTGCATGGTTTAGCCCTTTGGACACAAAACTATAAGCAGTAATTATTAACATCACTCTAGCAATTGAGTAGAGGACTGAAGGTATCAGAGATAAACACAATTGGACATTAAAGTGGTAAAAACAGATTTTTTTTCAGCCTATTGACAGTAGGGGAGAGAGCTGAACTCCTATCTCACTTATGGAGAGATAACTGGGTCTTAAAACAATGAGGGAGTGGGGAGGGATTTAAGCAGCGTTAGAGAAGTGAAAAATTACAAAAAGCAGGAAGTGGGAGTTGATACATATGAAACCCATCTGAGTTTGCTAACTGGTGCTTATCAGAGTTAGGCTCCCACAGAGACTGAGAGACGGGTCCTATCTTCATCTTCAGGTGTTGGCTGGAACAAACAGTAAATTTTTTTGGCAGCCTTAAGTTTTCTTAGGCGGGCAATTTAAGGAAGGATCGGGTCCTCCTAGGAATAAGACCTTGAGCTATCTGAAACTTGTGTGTGTTCAAATCTTTATAGGCCAAGGTTGAGGCCTTGTGGAGAAGAGGGCTCAGAGGAGCCTAGCTAGAGTTTGGTGAGGGAGAGAATCTTTTGTCAAGAGGTAGACTATTTTGCAAGGAGATCAGACTTTTTTTTTTTGAGATGGAGTCTCACAGTGTTACCCAGTGGCGCCATCTCAGCTCACTACAACCTCTGCCTCCTAGATTTAAGTGATTCTTCTGCTTCAGCCTCCCAAGTAGCTAAGATTACAGGCAAATGCCACCACACCCGGCTAATTTCTGTATTTTTAATAGAGATGGGGTTTTACCATGTTGGCCAGCTTGGTCTCAAACTCCTGACCTCAAGTGATCTGCCCGCCTTGGCCGCCAAAGGGCTGAGATTACAGGTGTGAGCCACTGCACCCAGTACGGAATTTTTTTTACTTACAAGTTTTGGAAAAGGATAAAAATCCTAGCTAGGGAAGTGAAAGTGAATAAAAGTTTGCATAACTTGCCCAATTAGAAATAGATCAGGAATAAAGAAAACACTGTTTCTCTTGCTTTTCAAACTCAGGAACTAATAGATTTGAAATATTTGATATCCAACCACACCTTTGTTACTTATTTTATGAAATTTAGAAACTACATACAGATTTGGATAATGCAGATCCCTCTGAATTTGGTCTGAATTCAGAAACCAAATAGATTTAGGTAAAGAGGATACTTTTAAATTTGTCCACCACTTTTTTTCTTTAAATTAACCTCCTTAGATTCTTGACAGTTAATCTCTCTGCTTTCCTCTCATATATGAATTATTATTGATAAAATTAATCTGTAACCTTTTTTTTTTAAGAAGACCCAGATAATTCTGCTTGGTTCTAGGAAATATGCCTGTTACGGCAATTTCTTTAGGTAATTTCATCCATTGTGTGAACTTATTTCCCAAATCAGGGACAGGGGCAATATCACTGTATTCATTCTAATTGGATATATTAAAAACACCTAGTAATACCAATTATTGCTGCTAAAACAGTTCAAGTCTTTGTAGGGGGAAGTTACCATCCCTTATTTTAATGCCTTATGATTTTATAAAAATTAAATAGTAATTTTTAAAAAAAACTTTAGGAAATAACTGAAATCATTTTATGGTTTGCTGAATAATTAACAATCTTGTTAGAAGAATTTTGGCTTCCAAAGAAGCTGGAAGTTTTTTGAAATTAAATTATAGATGTTTAAGTTACTGATATTCATATCACAGCCTTGAAATGAGACACTGAAGTGTTTGTTTTTTTAAGTCATAGAGGTGGACTAGATGGAAAACAGTTTATTACCAAATCCATCAAACTCTTTAAACCGACTTTGGTCATTGTTGGCTATTGTTTGTCATTCTTCTAAAAGACACAAATTAATAACTCTGTGTGCATGTTGTTTTTTGTTTTTAGGGTCCACCAAAATACACAAAATCTGTTCTGAAAAAGGGAGATAAAACCAATTTTCCCAAAAAGGGAGATGTTGTTCACTGCTGGTATACAGGAACACTACAAGATGGGACTGTTTTTGATACTAATATTCAAACAAGTAAGTCTAAATGTAATCTTATGTTTTTAACTTAAAGACATTACAAAATACTTGGGTGGCAGATAGATGAGTAGTTAGCAGTACCTTTTTCTTAACTGTCACCTACTTTTATCCAGATGTACTCTCCCCCAAGAACTACTTGGAAGAGGTCTTCAGTTCACTGATTATTGGCTGGCTAAAGACCTCTTGTTCATTGGAAAGCAAAAAATAAGGAATCTCAGTCTAAACCTGGTTAATGTCCCCAAGTAAGGCTTTAGTATTTGAATAGAAAAGGCAGAATAGTATGCTGTTTTGTGATGTAAGTATAGGTTCTACCCCTCTACCCTTTGATAAGAATGTAATTTTTACAGCTAGAATTTTATTGATGGATGATCTGGCTTTGTAAATTTTTTTTTCTTTTAAAATAGTATTGTAATTCTGAAATCAAACCACTGTATTTTTTCATTTGAACTTAATTTCTTAATAATAAATTAGAGTATATCATTAATTATAAGGAAAATCTGTTTTACAGGTGCAAAGAAGAAGAAAAATGCCAAGCCTTTAAGTTTTAAGGTCGGAGTAGGCAAAGTTATCAGAGGAGTAAGTAAAGAATGCCAATCAATCAGTAGATATTCTGGCACATGCTGTTTGTGGTATGATGCCATGAAGAATTAGGTTTGGGGATATAATAAAAAGGAAACAGAACTTGGAGTCTGACAGATTGGGTATAATCATTGCTAGCTGATCTTGCACAAATTGTCTGGGTCTGTTTCGCTATCTATAAAATGAGGACAGTACTGCCTACCTGAAGGTTGTTAGAAGATTAAATGAGCATAAGTTAAAGCAACTAATACAGTAGGGCTTAAATGTTAGTCCCTTCCGTGTATACCCCTTTTATTGTTTTTCTTCATAAAGTAAGTCTTTGCCACAATGTTAGGCCCTCTAAATTTGTCTTTAAGATTCCTATATAATGTTTTACCATTTACATATAATTGGGAAAAGTAAAATATGTTCCATTTTAGTACTCATAGAAGCAGAGTTTGTTTCTGTAGCTTTTCCACCTCATACAGCATAGGCTGCAGTACCAGACAATTGTTCAAACATAAGCATGCTTTAACCTAACTTACATGCTTTTATCTAACTTATAAGTGATAGATAACAGAAGGAAACTTTGAGAAAAAGAGAAGTTAGGCTTAACCTGTATTAACCATTATAGTATACAAAAGAAGAAGATGAAAGAGCAGGACTGACTGTCACCTTCTATGAATCAGGCTTTCATGCTAGGCCCATTGTTTGTTTTAAATTGTTATTCTCAGAACATCAGACATCAATAATTTAAATGCCTATTTAAATGCAGTTCTAAGAACCTTCAATATATTACTCTCTGTACTATCGACAGATCCTAAGATATGGTTCAGACAATCATATGCAGAATATAAAACATCTTAGCCAGGCGCCATGGCTCACAGGGAAGCCGAGGTGGGTGGATCACCTGAGGTCAGGAGTTCAAGACCAGCCTGACCAACAAGATGAAACCTCGTCTCTACTAAAAATACAAATAGCCAGGCATGGTGGCAGGCGCCTGTAGTCCGAGCTACTCGGGAGCCTGAGACAGGAGAAATGCTTGCCTGAACCTGGTAGGCAGAGGTTGCAGTGAGCCAAGATCACGCCACTGTACTCCAGCCTGGACAAGGGAGTAAGACTGTCTCAAAAAAATAGAAACATATAATTGTTGTTATCTGCCTATACCAAGTTGATAGCAAGTATATATCAAATTGGGCCATTTTTCTATTTCTGTAACTTATTTACATACTGGTAAATTTCTTCTAGTCTTCTATATTCTTTTTTTTTTTTTTTTTGAGATGGAGTTTCGCTCTTGTTGCCCAGGTTGGAGTGCAGTGGCACAATCCCGGTTCCATGCAACCTCTGCCACCTGGGTTCAAGTGATTCTCCTGCCTCAGCCTCCCAAGTAGCTGGAATTGTAGGCATGCGCCACCGCACCTAACTTTGTATTCCTAGTAGAGACAGGGTTTTACCATGTTGGTCAGGCTGGTCTTGAACTCCTGACCTCAAGTGATACACCCATATCAGCTTCCCAAAGTGCTGGAATTAGAGGCGTGAGCCACCATGCCCAGCTAGTCTACCATATGCTTAATTTCCAAATGTGACCAGCCTAACTTTGTCCCTTGAGCTTGAAATGATTGTTTCAACAGAGGAGTGTATCATATTAGGAATATTATCCTTGTGGTCATGTGGATTTAACTGTTTTTGGCAACTAACTTTAAGATCCAAATTTGAAAAATATGGGGAGGCCTACCCAGAAACCTTTTATTGTTTCTTTGAAAAGTTAGTTTTACCTTTTGCAGAAGACCCTAGTGCCGTAACATTTTTAAAATTGTATTTTATGTACCAACATGACTCTACTATTACAATGTGGTAATCTTAAGACAATTTTAGTTGAATACTTGCCAGTATATTCCAGTAAAAATAAACTCTCAAGTTTGTCCTGTAATGTAAAAGTGTAGCAGGTTTTTTTATGATGATGCCAATAACAAACTGGTTTTAATAATGTATGGCATGTTAAGGTTTACAAAAAGTTTTCTTTTTTTCCTTTTTTTTTTTTTTTGAGACAGAGTCTCACTCTGTTGCCCAGGCTGGAGTACAGTAGCACAATCCCAGTTCCATGCAACCTCTGCCACCTGGGTTCAAGTGATTCTCCTGCCTCAGCCTCCCAAGTAGCTGGGATTACAGGCACCCCCCCACACATACACACACCCCCCGCTAATTTTTGTATCTTTAGTAGAGATGGGGTTTCACTATGTTAGCGAGGCTGGTCTTCAACTCGACCTCAAGTGATCCACCTGCCTTGGCCTCCCAAAGTGCTGGGATTATAGGTGTGAGCCACTGCTGTCAGCCCCAAAAAGTTCTTTTCACATTAAAAAAGCCCTCCTCAAAATACCCTTATTTTTTTCTATTGAAGAAATGGAAGACAAAGATTTCGGGACTCACTGAAGTACATTACCTTAGAATATAGTGAAATCCAGTAATAGATTCTGTGTGTGTTTTAACATACAATTTTGTCTTGACTATCCTAGTATTTCATGTGCTTTTTGCAAAATACCATTAGTTTTTATTTTGTTCTTGCTTTTAGTGGGATGAAGCTCTCTTGACTATGAGTAAAGGAGAAAAGGCTCGACTGGAGATTGAACCAGAATGGGCTTATGGAAAGAAAGGACAGCCTGATGCCAAGTATCCTTTTTTCCCCCTCATAATTAAAGGAAAAAAAAAATAACCTGAGGATCACATGAAGATGTGAAAGATGCTGACTAGGTGAACTTCTACGTGAAGAATCCTGTCCAGACTAGTCTTCCTGACATTTAGATGCTTATGTGTCAGCACCTCCAATAGACAATAGTATTTTTTCTATTGGGATAAAGTTCAAACTTCAGCTAGAATCTTTTTCTCTTATTCAAAACTGTGAAGTTTAAACTTAAAAGGCAATTATTAATGTTTTTAAGAGTTTAAGAAGTTACACTGCCAGTACAAACTGTAGCAAACTAGGATGCAAATATGGCTCATGGTAATTTTATGGTACAGTATAATTTCGGGCAATTAAATTCAAAGCTTAGAAATGGAACAGATGTGGAAGATTACCAGTTGTGAACTGAAGGAGATCACAGAATCAACACAGTGTTAGTGTTAGCATTTATTATTACTACTAATGACAGTACTCACTGATAAGTACAGTTTGTGAACATTAAAAAAAAAAAAAGGAATGACTCCAGACCATTAAGACCAGACCAATCCAAACGGTAAGAGGGAAGGTAGTTGATGGCTTTTGTTGGTTCCATTCCTCTTGGACCTGTCAATTAAGTTTGAAAAAAAAATTTTTTTGGAAGGCAGCTTTCTGTCATCTTATCAGATAAACATATTTGGGAATATAATAACTCTCTTAGCTTTTCAAAATCAAATGGCCAGGATGGATGAGGTAGCTTACACCTGTAATCCCAGCACTTTGGGAGGCCGGATCACCTGAGGTCAGGAGTTTGAGACCAGTCTGGGCAACACGGTGAAACCCTGTCTCTACTAAAAATACAAAAATCAGCCAGGCATGGTGGTACATGCTTGTAATTCTAGCTACCCTGGAGGCTGAGGCAGGAGAATCACTTGAACCTGGGAAGCAGAGGTTGCAGTGAGACGTGATTGCATTACTGCACTCCAACCTGAGTGCAAGAGTGAGACTCTGTCTCAAAAAAAAAAAAAAAAAAAAAAAAAATTCAAATGGCCAGCTGCAGCTCCCTCTCCCATGTGAAGAAGGATTTCAAGATCAATCTGATGCACATATAAATTATATAACTAACTCTGAAGTTAGCGTTTTTTTGTTTTGTTTTTTGAGCCAGGGTCTCACTCTCATCCAGGCTGGAGTGCGGCGGCACAGCTTGCTGCAACCTCTGCCTCCCAAGCTCAAGCACTTCTCCTGCCTCAGCCTCCCTAGTAGCTGGGACTACAGGCGTGCACCACCATGCCTGACTCATTTTTGTATTTTTAG
The DNA here is from genome assembly GCA_963573385.1 of Cacajao melanocephalus. NCBI lineage: Eukaryota > Metazoa > Chordata > Mammalia > Primates > Pitheciidae > Cacajao > Cacajao melanocephalus. The sequence goes on along the minus strand of CAUYLG010068553.1, from coordinate 13,943 downwards.
TAGAGACGAGGTTTCACCGTGTTAGCCAGGCTGGTCATGAACTCCTGACCTCAGTGATCCACCCACCTCAGTCTCCTAAAGTGTTAGGATTACAGGCATGAGCCACCGCACCTGGCCTTGAACTTAGCATCTTAAAATGCACAGTAAAAGTTATGTACTACCTCATAAAAACTTTAATATAGCATATATATTTTTTCCCAGCTAGAATGGTATTTTTTTGAGTACTTAATAGTCTTAATAAGTGGTTGTTGGCTAATTTAGGAGTACTTGTAAAGCATCCAGGTAAGGACGATCCTAGTCCAAGCTAAATTTATCTAGTGAGCCTATCAGCCTATCCTGATACATTATGATCTCCATTTATCATGAAAAATACTTTTAGGGGCCGGGCACGGTGGCTCATGCCTATAATCCCAGCACTTTGGGAGGCTGAGGCGGGCGGATCACAAGGTCAAGAGATTGAGACCATCCTGGTCAACATGGTGAAACCCCGTCTCTACTAAAAATACAAAAAAATTAGCCAGGCATGATGGCACACGCCTGTGGTCCCAGCTACTCGGGAGGCTGAGGTGGAAGAATTGCTTGAACCCAGGAGGCGGAGGTTGCAGTGAACAGAGATTGCCCCACTACACTCCAGCCTGGTGACAGAGCAAGACTCCGTCTCAAAAAAAAAACTTTTAGGAACCTCTAGGCTACTTATGTATTAGCTGCTGAATCAGCTTCAAAGCTTTTCCCTTTGGGATTAATTACTAATATCCAGAATACATAATTGTAATTTTACACTAAGGTTATGGGGGTAGGGGAGAGGCACTTTTTTATCAAATGTACCTTGACTTCTTCAACAGAATTCCACCAAATGCAAAACTCATTTTTGAAGTGGAACTAGTGGATATTGATTGAAATAGCAGTGCTTCAGCTCTAAGGATATCAGCAACAATGACAAAACTTGGCCTTGAAGAAACTTACATAACTAGTTAGAACTTGTTACTACTGTTAAGGGAAGAGTCAACTGGAAAATTCAAGGAGTTAATAAAATTTGTTTATTAGATCCCAACTTTTGAGAGATGTAATCACTTATGAATCCCTGAAGTCTAAAATACCTTCCTACAGCTATGTAAAATACTGGTCAAGGAAAACTGTTTCCTTTTACCTCATGTTGTAAACTAAGTGGCTCAATAAAAATTTATCCATTGTCTTGATTTGACTGATTTGTTTGGTGTTAATATATTAATTGTTCTGATTAAGTAATTGGAACTACAGACCTCATCAAACCAGGGAGTAACTCCCAATAAAATTATCTGGACAGATTGCCTGTATAATAAGGCAAAAGCATAGGGCTTGAGGGGAAACAAAAGATAGTACCTGAATTTAGGAGAAGTGTACTTCAAAACCTATGAGCCACTAATAAAGGTGAACATAAAATTAATATTATTAATTTATTCCCCCAAAATAAATTCATAAACGATTACTGGATGAGCCTTCAGTTTTATTACAAAAATGAAGATGATCAGTTTGATCAAAATGAAAGCTTGTTCACAAGTTTTACATGAATATTCTAAATACAAAGTCTCCTGAAACAACATACTTTTGATATGATTTTCATTTTTTTAAAGGGATGCAAACATTCCATTTTCTCATTTATAATCTCTATTCCAAGGTGTAGAATTTTAATAATGTATCCTTTCTGCAGTTAGATCACAGTTCACAAGTATAGCTGAAACAGACAAAACCTGTCAGCAAAGGTTAAAAATCCTTTTTTTTTCTTTTTTAAAGGAGGTAAATCCTTAATAACCAGCCCTTATGTGTTTTCAGAATTTTGTACTACACTGACATGATTTGCAGTCAGGCTTTTCTTCCTACCCCTTAAGGCTACAAAATTCTGTTGCAAATGCATTGCAAAAGAATTCTAGACCACTTAATGCAAAAATCAAAAAATAGTTCTTCAATAAAAAGTAAATTTTATAAATGGTAGGAAATAGTATCTGTGGTAAGCTACTAATTGACATTTTTCCCCCTATTACTAAACAAATCGTGTTACACAGAAACAAGGAAGACAAGTTATCAAATACAACAAGCTTATACTGTTTACATCCCTCATTAAAAAAAAAATAACAATTTCATATTTTTCACACACTCCATTTGAAATTTATATTCCCATCAAGTTGGAGGGGGAGGATAATACTGTCCATAATTCCAAGGATTCTGATAATTGTACTGAAAGGAAAAAGTAAGTATATGTTAGCATATTAGAACTGTGGCAGTTCCATGTGTAAAAGTATAATTAAAGCAGGTATGTTTAAGAAAATAAGCAAGTGTTCACTGCTAAAATTCTAGTACTTAACCACCAAAGAATGTATTATGCAATTGGAACAAAAACGTTTTTTAAAAAAAGAAACTATCCTCATTTATGCTAATACTATCTATTAACAAAGAATCATAATTATGCAGACTCACTTGATACCAGGCACTATAATTATATACAGCTTGATTTGCCTGTAAATCACCATCAATCATCTGTGTAGATGATGAAGTTGTATCTTCTGTATGTGCTTTCTTTTCTTCTGGTTCTTCTGATCTATATAAAATGTCAAAATGGAAACTTTCAAAACTCCCACAGATAAGAACTGTAAGAATAGATGAATGTTATCTGTTGATTTGCTTTGCTGAAATTTTGAACCACTCATGACTTTTTCAAATCATGAAAATAAAGTATGTAGATTACAACATAAAAATAACACTTAATAACATTTTGTCTTTGAAGGCATTTCCAGAATGAAGCACCCCTTCTTAATTTAGCAAAAACTTACATACCCATTTTCTGCTTTCCTTTTTAAAGAATCCTGTTCTTTTAAGAGTGTCTGATGTTCATCATAAGCATTCAGAAGCCTGAAAGGGAAGAAAAAAAAATCCTCTGGAATGCACAAAAACTAACCTATTATTTAATATTTAAAGTTGTTTTTACTTAGGAAACTGCCCAAGTAAATTTCTAAGCTGCTCCTTTATTTTCAAAATTTCTACTACTAAATCATAGTTCTGATATTCAGATACTCCATTCCCTATACTTACAATGGATTAAATAACATACCTATGTTGAATCTCCAATTTGTCTGCCTATTTTTGCCAAATTAAAATAATGTCGTTTAATTTCACTGGTCAAAATTCCAATAGCTAGCTACTGTCAACTGCCTACTCTATGTGCTCTCAATTCAGTCTGGCTTTCAATGCACAACACAGTCAAGATCACACTTCCACTACTTCACAAAAACCTGCAATCAAGCAGATGCTACTTTTATATGAGCTTCAACTTGCTTCTGCCACTGTGTCCTCTGCTCAGCTTGTCAGAATCCAGTAATAGCTAAATGAAGCCCAACCTCCTCTATGAAGCATGACAAATCCATTCTGATCCACAGAGAGATCACAGCCCTCCTAGCAGTTACTTGCTACCTCGTACACCTATTTCCTCTGTTAATCATATCATTTAACCTGACTAGAAGCTAAAATTACGTATCTTGTGCCTTCTTCAGTGTAAACATAAGACAATAAATATACAGCACACAAGCAGTTAAGAGCAGAAACTCTGAAGTAGGTTCAGTCCTAGCTCCACGATGCAGTAATAGCTATGTGACCTCAGAAAAATTGTCTAATCTTTCTTAAATCCTCTCATCTATTAAGAGAATAGAACCCTATACCCTCATTCTACTGCTATAAATTTTCTGTAAGAAAGCTAATATAAAACATTTAGCATCATGCCAAGCACACAAATAATACATTAATATATTAAAATACACTAATATAAACATTAGCTGTTATATTTGTTTCACTGAAATTTTACACAGCCATCAAAAATATATATATACATATACAAACATTCATACATAACTAATTCTCAGTTTATCTACAGTGGTTTCAATAGAAATCTAAATGAGAATAATCAGAGAAGGCACATTCCTAACAGGAACTGGTATACTTCCTTACTAGAATTAGGTAAGACTGGAACCTCAGAAATGCTCTAGCCAGTATTTGTACTCTTAGTAAACTAAACTCCACTGGAGCATTCCCTTTGAACATATTAACTTTCAGCCTTTTACAATGAAGGAAGATGAGGCCACTAGGCATGTTCTGTGGGACCATATCCATTCTCATCTCCAATCTCAGAAAATAGCACTCCTACTGGAAATTAGTCCCATCCATCCTTACTGACATATATATTAAATGTTTGGGTTGCAGGATTCAATCCTTATCCCATTTCCCTTTTCACAGGATTGCTCCTTGCTGCCTTCTCTCATTCAGTCATGGTTTAAATTGACATTCTAAAATTGGGAAAAGTTTTGGAAGGAAAAACAAACCATATGCCTTCCTGTCAAGTACATACACATTTACAAAACTGAATTTACCCCCACATATATCAGAGGAAAAAGTAAACTAAATGAACATTTCAAAATTTAACAATGTACTAATCTGTACTAATCATCAAATCTCCATCCAAAAATATCAATGCTCATTTATCATTTAAAGAGATAATATAATTAAGATCTTACTTATTGACATCGGAACCAAAATCTTCAAGAAATTCCACTTTTCTCTGAGAAAATGTGATTCTCATTTTAATAGGTAATGAACCATGTACAGCTTTGTCAAAACAACTTAGGATATTTTCTTCATTTTGTTTGAGGTCACCACTGTATTCCATTTCAAGTAAATTGAGGTATAACTTTGTGTTCTCCTGTGTAAAAAGCAGCATCAATTAATATTTCCAACATATTTTTATTAGAGCAAAGATATTTAAAATGCCTCAATTTTTATATCTCAATTTGAAAAAATTGAAAATTATATTAAAATACAACTCATGCTAAATATTTTCAGCATATATCTAAAGGGGTGAAAAAATTTATTAACACATTGATGAATTTTTCAACCAATCAATCATCCTAGTATCTCCTAAACTATGCAAATTGTTAAATGCCAATAAATCAAAACTCTATATCCTATCTTGGGTTTAATATGACTTGACCCACAATGACAATTAAAAAATAAAACATAAAAAAATTATCTCTATACTTCAAATAATTTAAATCTTTACTACAATTACAGATTAACATCTTCACTGGGCATGGTGGCTCATGCCTGTAATCCCAGCACCTTGGGAGGCCAAGGCAGGAGGATGACTTAAGGTCAAGACCAGCCTGGCCAATGTGGTAAAACGTCTCTACTAAAAATACAAAAATTAGCTGGAGTAATAGTGCACACCTTTTTAAAAAAAAAAAAAGGCGGGGGAGTCTCGCTCTGTTGCCCAGGTTGGAGTACAGTGGTGCGATTTTTGCTCACTGCAACCTCCACCTTCCAGTTTCAAACAATTCTGCCTCAGTCTCCCCGGTAGCTGGGATTACAGGTGTCCACTACCACGCCCGGCTGATTTTTATATTTTTAGTAGAGACTGGGTTTCACCACGTTGGCCAGGCTGGTCTCAAACTCCAGACCTCGTGATCCGCCTGCCTCAGCCTCCTCAAGTGCTGGGATTAGAGGCGTGAGCCAGAGTCTGGCTGGTACAAACCTTTAATCCCAGCTACTTGGAAGGCTGAGGCAGAATGGCTTGAACCCAGGAGGCGGAGGCTGCAGTGAGCTGAGATCATTCCACTTGACTCCAGCCTAGGTGACAGTGAGACTCTGTCTCAAAAAAAAAAAGAAAAAAAAAAAAAAAAGGCCAGGCACAGTGGTTCATGCCTGTAATTCTAGCACTTTGGGAGGCCAAGGCAGGAGGATTACCTGAGGTCAAGGAGTTCGAAATCAGCCTGGGCAACATGGTGAAACCCCATCACTAAAAATACAAAAATTAGCTAGACGTGGTGGTGCATGCCTGAAATCCCCAGCTACTCCAGAGGCTGAGGCTGGAAAATTGCTTGAACCTGGAAGGTGGAGGTTGAAGTGAGCCAAGATCAGCTACTGCACTCCAGCCTGGGTGACAAAGCGAGACTCCATCTCAAAAAAAAAAAAAAAAAAGATAAAAGATAAACATCTTAAACTGCAGCTGGAAGCAAACTGCTATAAATCTGCATGTTAAACAGACCTGGCAATAACTAAAACACTGGCCAGGCACGTGGCTCATGCCTGTAATCCCAGCACTTTGGGAGGCAACAGCGGGCAGATCATGAGGTAAAGAGATTGAGACCATCCTACCAACATGGTGAAACCCCATCTCTACTAAAAATACAAAAATTAGCTGGGCATGGTGGTGCACGCCTGCAGTCCCAGCTACTCAGGAGGCTAAGGTAGGAGAATCGCCTGAACCTGGGAGGCAGAGGCTGCAGTGAGCCGAGATGGAGCCGTTGCACTCCAGTCTGGCGACAAAGTGACACTCCATCTCAAGAAAAAATAAAACAACAACAAAAAAAACTAAAATTATAAAGCTTGAGAAATTATCTATTACCTATACATTGCCTTTTAACAATTGATATGTGCTTACAACATAGGAAACACCTATGCTTTTGTTTATAAAGTGTTCTCCTAGGCCCTCTGTTCTACTTAATAAACGGTAAATTTGTTGATAATTTCTAAAGGGAAAATAGAAAGCATCACAATGTCTACAACACTTTTTAACCCAATAATCTTAATGTCTCAAACTTTTAATTCAAAACAATTTAAAAATTTTTTTAAATGGCAACATCAGTTTAGAGGGACTGTTGTCCTCATTTAGTAATAAAATACATCACATACAGACCAAATCTTTCATCACAGTTGCCACAGTGAAAATAAACTGACCACTGGTTTTTTTACAAGATACTTTAAAAAAACAAATACATACTTTGTCTCTTTCAATTGCTTCCAAAAGTACCTTTCTTGATTTTGGAAGGTTTTTCTGTATTTTGAATAGATGCCGGGCTAGTTTGACAGCATAAAATGAAGATTCATTATTTGATTTGGCATTCTTAATGGCATCCTGAAGCAAATGTTCAGCTTCTTCCAGATTTCCATGCCGTCGTTCTAAACTTACTCTTCGTAAACGAACCATTGCCAATCCTAGAACACATTCTTCAAATGTTCTCAAGATATTCCTGGCTTCATTAATATTACCTAGAAACAGTAATTAATATGTTCATGCTTCTGTTTAAACTTATAAAATGATGTTTATACTAGATACTGACAAATAATCACCCATGGGATAAATTTAGCAACTAACGGGAAACAACCATGCATATTTACATGCTATCTATGGCTGCTCTGAGGCAGAGGCAACAATGGCTTACAAAGCCTAAAAGTCAGAACACATGGCTTACAAAGCCTAAAACATTTACTATCTGGCCTTTGAGAGAAAAAGTTTACCACACTCTGCTTTACACCATCCCTTACCACCCAATTCCTCACTGTATCCTGAAATAACTTAGAAATCTCAAAAATATCAACTGAATTTCTCTACTCTTACCCTGCTGTTCCTCAAAAGCTGCCCAAAGCATATGCACCATGGGTTTCTTTGGGAGATGTATAGTACAAGCTCTGCTGAAGACATGCCTCACTCCTTCAATGCTATGGTTTTCCATGTACTTGGCATACTACATACAGAAAAGAGGAAATACTGAATAATTTACAGTTGAACAAGCCATTAAATTTGTGACAGAACGATAAAATTCTATTTTTAAACCCATTCAGCACCTTTATTGAACCACTAGACTAGTTTCTGTAAGGAAGGACGAAGAGAGGCAACGAGGTTGGCATATGCAGCAGTCAAATCTGGTTGCAAGCAGACCATCTCCTAATGCAACAGATATAGTTATATGAACAACATTCAACAGAAGTACAAAAAAGGTTAGTCACTAGATCAATGTTTATAATATATTCAAGTTTAAGAGCACATGATTTTCTTACCTTAATCCAAAACTCCTCATAGAGGGCACATGATATGACACATCTTTCAAAGAGAACCACAACTCGTTCATGTGTCCCATTTTCAATTTCAAATTCTAAGTATTCTTTCCAGTTTTTCAGCTGTGCCTTTTCCAAAGGTTTCACATGAAAGTAAGGTCTTTTAATCTGAAATGAAATTGTAACATGGCAATGAAAGTAAACCAATATCACCAAAATATGCACAAGTACAGGGTTAACACAAATTGTTTTAAACATAAGTATAGTTGATAATTAAAAATTTTTAATATCTTATAATTAAAAAAAACTTAAAATTAAAAGCCCTTAAATTCCTTAAGCTTTACAAATGAAATAATATATTTTCTATTTATTCTGTCATTTTGCCAATTAAATGCTTTTTAATGTATAGAACATTTTATACTTTGTGGAATATTTTAAAATTGAACAACCACAGTGACAGAAAACAGATCAATGGCTGCCTAGGGCTAGGAGTGGGAAGGGGAACACTGGCTGGAAAGGGGCCAAGCACCTTTTGGGGTGCTGAAAGAGTTCTGTATTTTTATTGCTGTGATGACTACAATATATATATACATCTGTGAAATGACTGCATATTCTAAGATTCCATTCATATGAAAGGCCATTATAGGGAAATCTACAGTAACGAAAAGTAGATCGTGGTACCTTAGCATTGGGGGTAGAGGATCACAGCTGAGGAGGTAGGGGTAGTGACAGCTAAAAGTCAAGGGGTTAGTTTTTGAGGTGGTGATTATGTTCTAAAATTGACTGTGGTGATGGTTGTACATATCTGTGAATATACTAAGAACTACTGAACTGTATACTTTAAATGGATGAATTATATGGCATTTGAATTATATCTCAGTAAAGCAATCAGAAAAAAAAAAGCAAAGGATTAAAATTGTGGGAAATTACCTCATTTTACTATATACTTAAAATGGATCAATTGTACTCTACATAAAGTATGACTCCAAGAAGCTGACTTTTAAAAACTGAACAATTAGAATAAAATTGTTCAGATTAAACATGTATCTTGCAATTCAAGTAAATCTCAAATCAAACATTCTAAAACTGATCAGGGAAAATGGAAAAACTGAGAATGATTATAATAAATGAGACAAGCATCTTAAAGTTACGGCTTAAATATGCAAAAATAAAGTTATAATAGAGATATTACTATCAAAATTGAAAGAAAAATAAATTATTCCTATCTTTATATTTTAAAGACTATTAGAAAATAAAAACACTTACACCTTCTTCGAATGTCCACCTTTTACTAACTTCATGCTCATTATAATTAAACATTTCTTGATGAATCTCAATGATTCTATGTCTCATGTTTTCTATTTCTGTAATTAGCTTGGGAAGAAAAAGGGAAAAAATAAATCTTACAAGCTATATACTGAAAATTTTCCATATCACTGCTTATATTTAAGTACTATTCACAGATATTTTAGTGTTAGGATAGTGGCAGATTTTTAACTGTTGGCTATTATGTGCAAAATACAATTAACAACATTAAAATATATCACACAACTTCCTAATTAACCACTTTCATACTTTTTTTTCTTTTTTTTGTAAATTGGGCTAGCAGATTCATAACGTAGGCAAAATACTCCTTCTAAACTAAGTTTTTTTGGGGGTGTCTCGTAGTAAAATAGATTCTCTATCTTAAATCCATACATACCAGCTACTGAATCCCCATTTGCCTTAACCAGAAATTAACTTCAAACAAGCTACAAATCACTGGGTAAATGGCCAGCTATATAAGTGATCACTGTGCCACTCAAGGAGTCAAGGGATAACAGGTCCAGTTTCTTCTACACTAAAGACCTTTTTTTTTGCCGAGTTGGGAGTCTTGCTCTGTGGCCCAAGCTGCAGTGGTGCCATCTCAGCTCACTGCAACCTCCGCCTCCCAGGTTCAAGCAATCTTCCCACCTCAACCTCCTAAGTAGCTGGAACTATAGTCATGTGCCACCATACCTGGCTGATTTTTGCATGTTTAGTATAGATGGGGTTTCATCATGTTGCCTAGACTGGTCTCGAATGCCTGACCTCAGGTGTTCCGCCTAACTTGGCCTCCCAAAGTGCTGGGATTACAGGTGTGAGCCACCACACCTGGCCACTGAAGAACTTTAGAATAAGACTGGTTACCTTTGCAGGATCAGTTATGTCTTCAATTCCTGATGGTAGATCATCACCAGGAGGACCGTCATCACCACTATGTCCATTTACAGAAGCTAATTCCCTTCGAAACTGAATAAACTGTTCACCAGTTAAAAGATCTCTAGGCAAGTTATTCTGTACATGTTCTTTAAATCTAAAGGAAGACAATAAAAATACATACTCTATATTTGAATCATAATTTTAGATCTCATATTGAGATTCCTACTATAGACTCCTTTTTCAAAGGATTTGATTTAAAGAAAGTAAAATATCATACCCTTTCTCCTTCTTTTCTATAGTGAAACCCTACCACATGATAAAACACTACCATATGATGAAACAAGTCTATAGACATCTTCAATTTCTTCCTTCCTTTGCAGCGGAATGGAGAAGGCATGGATGAGCATAAATTAAAACCTCAGTTCTGTCTGTTACTAGATATCTGACTTAAGGGAAGATTTTCCTTTCTCTAAATCTTAGTTTCCTCAACTGTAAAATGGGATGACAATACCTATTCTTTATGTCTCATAGAATCTATTTTACTACGAAGGCACAAAAGTTACAGTAAAATTAAATATTGTAATCCATATTTAAATTCTAAATGATCACTTGTAAATAATCAACAAATATTACCAGTTCTTTCCCACCTCCCAAATACTCCTCAATCCACATGTAGGTAGGTTCACAAAAACCCAATGAAACTGCCCAACTAATATTATCAATTACTTCAAATATAAAATTAAATGGACATTTGTTTTATAGTATGGTCCTCCAAGCCTCTGACTGCTGCTCTTTGTCCTATTCCCCTTCTTAACTGCCCTAAATGCTACTATTCCCAATAATTCCACTCTCCGATTGGTTCTCTACTACTTTTATTAAGACATACTTTTGGCCAATCCCATTAATACAGCTTGAAATACCTATACCATGATGACTCTCAAAACTATAACACAAGTCCAAACCTTTCTCCTAATCCAGATTAGCACATCCAACTGCCAATACTCTGCACAAAGAAATACAGGTTAGTTTAAAGCTAATCTATAAAGAGATTTTTGAAGAAAATATCATTTCACTATTTTATAAAAACATGCAATAATTTGTATACACACAAACTTTAATCAAAAACACCAGGTTGAGGAGCTAAAGTACACCATCACAATATGAACATACCTTTGGAACCTCAAATATGAAGTGTCTTAAAGTCAATGTGTCATCTTCATCTGAAAATGAATACCCTCAGCATTTCTAATATTTATTAATGGTACTGTCAACCACTAAGTTTCTCAATCTCTTCCACCTAGCTTTACATTTACATTACATTAGATACCAGGCCCTATTGACCGTACCTTTTAAATACATCTTCATCACCTCTTTACTTTTAAGCTGGATAAACCTAAAATAGCTTCGCAGCCTCTAGTCTCACAACTCCCATTCCCACCTCAATACTACTGTCAGAAATGTTATTAAAAAGTAAGCAAACAGGCCAGGCGCAGTGGCTCACGCCTGTAATCCTAGCACTCTGGGAGACTGAGCCAGGCAGATCACCTGAGGTCAGGAGTTTGGGACCAGCTTGGCCAACATGGTGAAACTCCATCTTTACTAAAAATACAAAAATTAGTCAGGCATGGTGGCATGCACCTGTAATCCCACCTACTCAGGGGGCTGAGGCAGGAGAATCACTTGAACCTAGGAGGTGGAGGTTGCAGTGAGCTGAGATTGCGCCACTGCACTCCAGCCTGGATGATACAGAGAGAGACTGTCTCAAAAAAAAACAAAAAAACAAACAAAAAAAAAAAACAAGAAAAGGCCAGACGTGATGGCTCATGCCTGTAATCCTAGCACTTTAGGAGGCCGAAGTGGGCGGACCACCTGAGGTCAGGAGTTCAAGACCAGCCTGGTCAATATGGTGAAACACTGTCTCTACTAAAAATACAAAAAATTAGCTGGATGTGGTGGTGCTTGCCTGTAATCCCAGCTACTTGGGAGGCCAAAGCAGGAGAATTGCTTGAACCCAGGAAGGCAGAGATTGCAGTGAGCCAAGATCTCTCCACTGCACACACACACACACACACACACACACACACACACACACACACAAAGAAAGAAAGTATGCAAACAAATGAACAAACAGTAAACTGTTCATCCTTCTCTTGACAGTTCGTTAGGCAGTCCTTCATATTCTGACCCAGACTGGCTGCCCATGTCCCGTATGTTCCAACCTTATAGATCTTTTTCCAAGTTTCTTAAATTAACACTTTCAAAAATATATGTAAGGCCGGGCACAGTGGCTCACACCTGTAATCCCAGCACTTGGGGAAGCTGAAGTGGGTGGATCACCTGAGGTCAGGAGTTCAAGACCAGCCTGGCCAACATGGTGAAACCCCGTCTCTACTAAAAATACAAAAATTAGCCAGGTGTGGTGGCAGGTACCTATAATCCCAGCTACTTGGGAGGCTGAGGCAGGTGAATCGCTTGAACCTGGGAGGTGGAGTTTGCACCATTGCAATCCAGCCTGGGCAACAAAGCGAGATTCCATCTCAAAAAAAAAAAAAAAAAAGAAAAGAAAAGCTGGGCGTGTTGGCTCACACCTGCAACCTCAGCATTCTAGGAAGCCGAAGTGAGTGGATCACCTGAGGTCAGCAGTTCAAGACCAGTCTGCCCAACATGGTGAAACCCCGTCTCTACTAAAAATACAAAAAATCAGCTGGGCATGGTGGCAGGTGCCTGTAATCCCAGCTATATGGGAGATTGAGGCAGGAGAATCGCTTGAACCCGGGAGGCAGAGGCTGCAGTGAGCCAAGATCACGCCACTGCACTCCAGCCTGAACAAGAGCGAAACTCCATTTCAAAAAAAAAAAACGTAAATAACATTGGAATCTAATTTAAATTTTCCAAAGTCAATGGATACAGAGGCTAATGGCCCATTTCAGCACCAGGATGAAATAAATTAGCATAAATTACATTATGTCAAAAAATTTAAAATGAGAAAATAACTCTTAAATATATAGTATGAAAAAACAGATTTAATTACAGATTAATATTAAAACTCAAAATTGACAACATATTAATTAAAAACTTAAAATAAGGTAAAATTTAAAAATACATACAGTATATAAATTTAAAGTGACTTGATTGCTACATCATGCAGAAACTTCTTTATAACAGTGACAAAACGTGCATAATATTAAGCAGTAATTTTTAGCAGTCTTTTGTACTATAAAGCTAATATATTTTTAGTAAAGACTGGCTGAGTGTCTAATATATATTGAGCTCTATTCCTAGGTATTAGAGACGCAAAGAATTAAGCCTCAGAAACTGACAGGCATGTTGAGGATATAGGAGACATAAATTCAAAGCAGTGTTACTAATGCTAATATAAATGGAAATACGTAGGTAAAGTGGTGGCACAAATGACAGACTAGATATCTCAATGTAGGTGAGCCAGAGAAAATTTCAGAGAAGACACAAAACTGTGTGATCTCAAGGAATATGAGTTTACCAGACAAGTGGAAAGAGGAAAAGGTATTACAGTCATAAAGACATAAAACAACACTGCCATTTGGGAAGTGTTATCACTTAGGTGTATCTAGAGCTCAGGAACTACCAGGGATTGGACTTGGATGTTAGACCAGATCACAAAGTCCTCTTGCTAAAGAAGATTTAAAATTAGACTATCTCAGAGACAATTTGCAGGGTATATCCAATATACAAGCCTAATGCACAAGCACAATAAAATTATTTCCATTATTATTGTATAGCACTTGGAATTTTTTTTTTTTTTTTTTTTTTTTTTTAGCACCCAACCAATATTTTATTTAAAGATTTTAAATGCTATGCAATTGATTAGGAGTTATTTATTTAAAATTATGCGGTCAATTTTAAAACAGGTTTAAAATTAAAAAAATAAAAAT
>CAUYLG010068552.1:0-37567 GCA_963573385.1 Cacajao melanocephalus | reverse complement strand
TAGCCTGGGCAGTAGAACAAGAATCCTGTTCTCTCTCCCTCTTTTTCTTCCTCTTTCTTTCTCTCATACATTCTTTTTCTTTCTTTCTTTCACTCTCACTTTCTTTCCTCTCTTTTTCTTTCTTTCAAAAAAAAAAAAATGACTATAAGGTGTGTACTATGTCCTCATCCCAGGCAATGGTGCTTAAACATTTGACTTGTGTGCATCAGATAAAAACCAGAGAGCTTGATAACAAAGCACATATTTGACCCACTCCCAAAGATTCTGACTCTGATGTCATTGAGTCCTGAAAGGAGGTTTTGAAATCTGCCATCTTAAGATGTCTCTTGGTTTAAAATCTATGCTCAGCTAGGCACAGTGGCTAATGCCTATAATCCCAGCACTTGGGGAGCCCAAGGTGGGCTGATCACCTGAGGTCAGGAGTTCAAGAAAAGCTGAGCCAAAATGGTGAAACCTCAGCTCTACTAAAAATAAAAAAACTAGCTTGGTGTGGTGGTGTGTGCCTGTAGTCCCTGCTACTCACTACTTGGGAGGCTGAGGTACAAGACTTGCTTGAACCGGGAGGAGGAAGCTGCAGTGAGCCAAGATTGCACCACTGCACTCCAACCTGGGTGACAGAGAGAATCTCCATCTAAAAAAAAAAAAAACTACGCTCTTGCTCCATTACTGTGTGTTATATTGGTGTGGTAGTTTCCAAACACGCCTCTGAAATTTTCTAAGATGAAATGAGAATATGCAAGATGAGATTAGTTAAATCCACTTGCTGATGAAGAAACAGGTTTACAAAGGTAAGCAGGTTACCCTTACCTGAGGTCATACAGAAATTATGGTTAGAAACAGGATATGTATCCGTATCTGACATATTCCAAAGTCCATACTGTTTTGACTGCATGAAGCTGTTTTGCCCTTTCATTACTGAGATGTAATTAATTTATTAATTCATTAATTAACAAATAACAGAAAGCCTAAAAATGTTAGCCACTTGATTACTGGATTAAAGTGTGACATATAGCTTCTTGACAAGTGAGTTAATTAATGAAGTCATTGCACGAATATTCACTGAGTGCTTGTTGCTCCCAGGTGTGGAGACATTTTTCTGTAAGCTTGTTTTCCACATTATGTATTCATTTCTTACTTGAGAAGTACAAACTGCATATGTTTTTCATGTACAACACATTGTTTTGAAATATACATACATTATGGAATGGCTACATCAAGATAATTAATATATATATTAACTCACATACTTCTATTTTGTGGTAAGAATACTTAGAGTCTACTCTGTTAGCAAGTTCAAGAATATCTTATTAACTGTGTTGTGCATTGGATCCCTTGAACTTATTCTTTCCACCAAACTGCAAATTTGTATCTTTTAACAAACATCTCCCCATCTGCCTCCCCAGCCCCAGCCCCAGCCCCAGCTCTTGGTAACCACCATTGTACTCTCTACTTCTATGAGTTCAACATTTTAAATTCCAAGTATAAGTGTGGTATTTGTCTTTTTGCGTCTGGCTTATTTCACCCAACATAAAAGTCCTCCAGGTTCATCCATATTGTTACCAATACACAATTTCTTCTTTTAAGGCTGAATGCTATTCCATTGCCTATCTATACCACATTTTCTTAACCTAGTCATCTGTTAATAGACAGATTGTTTTCACATCTTGTCTACTTCAGTAGACATGCAGCTATGTATTCAAGTATTAATTTCATTTTCTGTGATTAAATACTGAGTAGGGGGATTACTAAATCATTTTATAGTTCTGTTTAATTTTTTTGAGGAATTTTCATTCTGTCTTCAATAATGCCTGTACTAATTTTCACCAACAATGTTCAAGAGCTTTCTTTTCTCTGCATCCTTTCCAATACTTGTTATCTTTTTTGTTTTTGAAAATAGCCATTCTAAAGAGGTGTGCAGTGATATCTCATTGTGGTTTCAATGTGCATTTCCATGATGATTAGTTTTGTTGAACACTTTTTCATACACCTGTTGGCCATTTGCATGTCATCATTTGAGAAATATCCGTTCAGATCTTTGCCCATTTATAATCAAGTTTTTTTAACCATTAGGTTGTTTGACTTTCTTATATATTTTGAATATAAAGAAATAACAAATATTAACAAATAACAGAAAGCCTAAAAAGTTAGTCACTTGATTACTGGATTAAAGAGTGACATATAGCTATTTCAAATTTCTAATTTATCTACATCCTCCTAATCAGAAATTCACATGTGGGAACATCTAATTTTGCTGTGTAATCACAGCAATCTAAAATTTTCAACATCTTGCCAGTCCTCAGGCCCAAAATGACCTATGTTATAGACTTTATTTCAAAACAGTTTGCAAAATTGGAGGTTCCCACATATGAATTTCTGATTAGGAAGATGTAGATGAATTAGAAATTTGAATTCTGATAGGATATCAAATCATTCAAGTAGACACAGATGAAAGCAACTGGAAATAAAGGATCAGAAACAGAAACTGACTGAGGGTTAGAGATAGAAATTTTCTTTGGTGATTTGTCAGTATAGAAATATTAGTTAAAATTGTGGAAGCAGAAGAGCTGCGAAGGAGAGAATCCACATAGAGGAGAATATAGGCAGAGAATCAAAGGAAGGTGCTGGTGAGAGAAAGGACAAAAAAAATAAATTGATGAAAAAATCAGAAGGATAGGATAATCAGGAAAATTGACTGTTTTGAGAAATTTTAAAAAGAATTTCTAATGGAAAATAGAGGAGTGAAAAAAAAAAGAAAGAGATTGGAGAAATATTTTACTGATAATCCAAGATGGATTTTTTTCTTTTTGATCACTTAAGGTAGTACATTGGTAGGTTGCTCATTTGATAAAATAGTATGCTTATCGTGGATATTATTGATGCTAATAATATTCCTTAAAAACTGATTAAAGGTTTTGGACCATTTTAAAACTACTTTTAGTAAAGGGTTCAATTGATATTTGAAGGGAAACAATTATTTTTGTTTCACCGTTTACAGAATGATCCTGGCCAGGCGCAGTGGCTCATGCCTGTAATCCCAGCACTTTGCAAGGCTGAGGTGGGTGGATCACATGAGGTTGGGCATTCCAGACCAGCCTGGCCAACATAGCAAAACACTGTCTCTACTAAAAATACAAAAATTAGCTGGATGCAAAACACTGTCTCTGCTAAAAATACAAAACATGTGGATGCAGTCGAGTGCACCTGTAATCTCAGCTACATGGGTGGCTGAGGCAAGAGAAGTGCTTAAGCCTGAGAGGCAGAGGTTGCAGTGAGCCAAGATCGCACCATTGCCCTCCAGCCTGGGTGACAGGGCAGGACTCTATCTCAAAAAGGAAAAAAAAAATCTGTAGGCAACTCTGATGGACAACCACCTCTTAGAGACACTAATTTTAACTCAGTCACTCATTCATTTAATCTCTTAATTATTTATTGGAACATCTGAAATTTATAAGCCTCTGAGCTAAGTAGCAAGTGTACTGAAATTATAATAAGAATTATTATTTATTCAATGAATTTTAAATGTCTATTATATACCAGTTACCATTCTAAGGAAAACATACATGTTTTTTAGAGATGTATTTTATTTAATAACACAACCAATAGAAAGGGGTTATATATGTATATACATACATATACATATAGGTGTGTGCATATGTATGTTTACACATATGTATGTATATACATATAGACATGTATATACAGGTATAGACATGTGTGTATATACACTCATGTCTGTATCCATACATACACACATGTGCATGTATATGTGTATGCACATACATGTAAGGATGTATATATGTACATGCACATATATATTAGATTCAGGGAGTACATGTGCATGTTTGTTATATGGATGTATCGTGTACTGGTGGGGATAGGGTTTACAGTATAACGATCACCCAAATACTGAACATTGTTCCCATTAGGTAATTTTTCAACCATCAATCATCTCCTATTCTTGCCCATTTTGGAGTCCCCAAGGTCTATTATTTTTATCTTTATCTCCATGTGCACCCATTATTTAGCTCCCATTTATAAGTGAGAACGTGTGATATTTGACTTTCTGTTTCTGAGTTAGTTCACTTAGGAAAATGGCCTCCAGTTCCCTCTCTGTTGCTTCAAAGGACATGATTTCATACATTTTATGGCCACATGATATTTCATGGCATATATACATATATATATATATATAATATTCCATGGCATATATATATAACTTTAGAAAGGTTTATATATATATATATATATACATATACATATATATATATTACTTTTTCTCATAGAAATTACAGGAAACAAAGATTGGTAAAATTATTCCACATAGCTTTAGAAAGCCATATTTATCCTTTTACATCAAAGAAAAGTTTTATAGAAAGCCATAGTGAAAATACCTGAGCTGCTGGTGACATGTGGTAGCATTACTGATGGAAGGAGCCCTTGTAAATGTTCCAAGTTTTCTTCTCTGCCATTATTTATTGTGGGGACAATACCAGTCCACTGAAAATAGTTCTGGACATAAAAGGCAGCTAGAGTAAAAATTAGACCTCAAAATAGTTGCACATCAAGAACAAAATCCCTGAATTATCATTACCTTGCAAGAGGGAGACATAATTAATTCACTAATATATTATTGAGCATAAATTGCTCGTAGTAATGAAATGAGATCATCAAGTAAAAAATGTCTATAAAAGATGCAAGTCATGTATTTGGGGAAAGAGATAACAGTTAACTCAGATTCTCTCAAGTCACATGTTAAAATTTTAAGAGTAGTCATGAACACATGGGACATAATCAGTATGTATGTAAATCATAAACATACATCTGTTTGTTTAATTTACTATGTGTATCCTTTAATTACAAACAGGATCCTGTGCTGAAAAATAGAGTGATTTTTTTTCTGATGGGAGAGATTTGAGTACACATGTGTATTTAGTGAAAGTTGATGTGTGGAAAAGTTTACAGCACAAGAGACTGAATGAGAACAGTAAGGCACATAAAGAATAAGGTCACACACTAAGCTAGTGCCGGATATTAGGGCTTACTTCAAATTCCAAAATAGCTTCATTATTAATATATTTATTCCTTAAATTCTAGAACATAGCTTAATTAAAACAACAGGGAAAAATATTAAATGTGACTATTGCCTTGTAATTTTTCTCTGCAAAACTAATCTTTTTTTCTGACCTAATGTAGAGAATAATAGCGTTCCACTAGTAGATTAATCCTCTTAACTCAGTATAATAAGCCTAAGAATAAAGACACAAAGAATGCATTTGTTACACCAGAAGGGAATTGCATAATTGCTGAATGGGCAGTGTGTTTTGCCAGCTACCTAAAGAACTACATCATTCAGACAAGAAAAAGTAAGATCTTTTTATACCATAACAAAGAATGTGGATGTGTAGTTTTCAGTACTCCACTTAGCAAAAGTGGGATTGCAAACTTTATAGGATATTCTCTCAGTGAATAAAAAATAAGGCATTTAAAAAAAAGAAAGTGAATCACACACAACATTGTGGGTTATTTACAGACCATCTATGATAATTTTTTATTAAGTACAGTAAAGTTTCTTATGCTTTTAAAACTTATTTTCTCAAATTGTACATAAGATAGTGATAAAATGCATGTGAGCATGTATACCTGAAAACAGTGAAATGGCTCAAGATTATAAAGTTTAAACCACTTGACTCATTGAGGGATTTCTTCACAGCAAACTCATAATAAGCATTTTTGTTGTTCTTGTTGCATGTTTTTGTTTTGTTGCTTTGTACCTGAGTTTTACCAAATTGAAAGGTGAGGGTTAACAAAACCCAGATAAGGAAGTGATGTTTATACTTAAAATGACAGATACAGATTTGAATTTAGGAATTGGATACTGTGGAAAGTAAAGTACTACGTAAATAATCATTCTGATTATATTCTCACATAAAGAAAAGGGTAGGGACAAGGAATTTGTCCCAATTAACCTCATGCAGACTACTGTAAACTGGGAGCCACAAAGTGGCAAGAGCCAAGCAGTTTTCCTACATGTAGAACATGTCCAAGTTTAAGCGTGGAGAACTAGAGAGGAGGAGGCTTATTCACCTGAACAGGCTTAATCAGAATTCAGAGGCTGTTGAATTTACTCTTTACACCACATGATTAATAGGTGCCTAATTATAATGGGGCTAAGATGCCTGATCGGACAAACTGGTTTGAAGCCTAAACAGTTCAGTCAAAAACATCAGAAATAGATTCTATAAGAAAAGGTATTTTCTAAGCTATTGGATTGAGGGCAATCAAGCATAGGCACTATCCATGAAATACTTCAAGTTATTTGAAGTACAGATTATGTAAAATAAATAAATAAGTGAAAAAAGAATACAAAATAAAAAAATTAAAATCCTACTATTAATTTGTTACATGAATTCCCCATTATAAGATTAGCAATGATATTTTGCTTATGTCTTCCTAATTTTACATAATTTTCTTTGTAAAGAAAAAACTGTTTCTTGATATATTTTATTAAAATCTGTCAAAAATTAAAAGTCACATTTTAATATGTATATATTTCCAAGTACAAACAGTGGTTGTAACTAACAGATTTGGCTAAAATACATCAATTTTCTTGATAGATTTTTTATTTTAGTGGACAAAATGTGGACTGTTAAAATTAAAGTGTTTAAAGGTCTTAAAATAGCTGTCTCCAGCACAGGAACATGAAAGAAATAGTAAGAATCTTGCTTATATGTTAACTTGCATAATAACTTTTTATATATTGAAATAATAAAAAGGTATGCATAAACATTTATATAAATTGGACACTTTGGGCCCTGTAGGAAGCAGATGCAGGGACAGGTATAGCGGTTTTGAAGTTGGGGCTGAAGATTAATGCCCGTGAAGGTAACAGGAAAGGAAGCAAGATTGGGCAAATTTGAAAAAATCTTAACCAACCCAAAGGGGATCTTTGAGTCCTGCCATAGGCCACCCCAGGCTCAGTCATTGGCTGGAGCACACTGAGAAGAGGTTGGCCTTGGTACAATGCTGCAGGCAGCCCCAAAGATGCCACGGCTGGAAGGTGTTGACCGATTGTACTCCTCACAGGTGAAAGGCAAGTGCTTTCTTGTCACACCAAATAACTTCTTAAAATTTACATGATAAAGTATATTTTGAAGATTTTATTATATCTACCATGCACAAACTTTCAGAAAGAAAGTGACATTACAGTCAGAAGATGTGGAATACAAAAGTGTTCCCCGCAATATCAACATCATTTGTGGAGTATTGTTAGTTGCAGAAATCATCTATATGAATGAGATATTACAGTAAACTACCATATTATTTTAAATATATTTAAGAGCAGTATTTTACTGGTATAAATTTATTCTATTAATTCCAATCTATAGTACACATTTATTATAAATTGTATTAATAAGGATAAAGGCTATTTTCATGCACGTAGACATTTGGAATTGTAGGTTGTGGATGACAGTTACAGTAATATCGCCGCCTAGTCTGTTTGTGCTGCTGCAACAATGTACCACAGACAGTAATTTACATATAAAAGAAATGTATTTTTTAAGACTCTAGAGACTGGAAAGTTCAAGATTAAGGCATTGGCATTTGGTGTGGTTAGGGCCTTCTTGCTGCATCCTCACATGGAGAAGACAGAAGGGCAAGGTAGCCAAAGGCTGTGTGAAGTCTCTTTTGAAAGAGCGTTAATCAGCCGGGCGTGGTGGCTCATGCCTATAATCCCAGCACTCTGGGAGGCCGAGGCAGGCGGATCAGGAAGTCAAGAGATCGAGACCATCCTGGCCAACATGGTGAAACCCTGTCTCTACTAAAAAAATACAAAAATTAGCTGGGCATGGTGGCGTGCGCCTGTAGTCCCAGCTACTGGGGAGGCTGAGGCAGGAGAATTGCTTGAACCCAGTAGGCAGAGATTGCAGTGAGCCGAGATCACGCCACTGCACTCCAGCCTGGCACCTGGCAACAGAGCAAGACTCTGTCTCAAAAAAAAAGAAAAAAAAAAAAAGAAAGAGCGTTAATCTCAGTAAGCCCTCATGACCTAATTACCTTACAGAGGCCCAGCCTCAAAATCATCACATTGGTAACACTTTAATTTTGAAGGAACCACATTCAAACAATACTACCACCTTCACATCCAGTGTATTTTGAGGGGATTTTTTTTTTTATTGCAAGAACCTGGGAAATCTTATGATTAGTTGCAACTGGTAACCATTATTGCTGCTTAATAATCACAGGACACATACGATAAGGTAAGGATGGCAAGAGAAAAAGTTCGGTACAGATAAAACAATATATCAGTCATTTAAAAACTAATATTTGGTAAATAGTTTTGAGAGTAATCTTAATTTTTAATAACTAAAGTATATATAAAAATAAAAACTAGATTATAACTATGCAGAAATTCTGAACCTCACAGTTCAAAAATTACTATTCTGTGCTATAATTGGAGATCCATAGCAATAACTTTTCTAACTCACTAGTGTTAAAAAGGCTTGAATACTCCTGAATAGCAATTTATATGCTGAAGGAAATTGATGAAATGAGTGATTAATAAATTTCCAAGCCCCTGTTATGCTGTACCAGCTCTTTTTAAATATTGTTCTTAATTTAGCAATGAAATAAAAAAAATCAAAGCAAGAAAGAAAGAATGAGAGGACATTATGTTTACATGTAAATAATTTAAAATTAATACCTTATTTTCAGAAACCCATCATTATTCTCTTTTAATTTTATGCAAAGAGATAGGATAAAATCTTGGTGTGATGATTCTGCAAATTTATAGAACACTGTGTTACTGCTTTTTTCCTCTTCTTTATACTATTTTAAGTAAGGTCAGTTGTTGTTCTTTCTAATTCTTATTTTATACATTTGGAGGATTCCTAGAGCATTTTTTACTCCCAATAAATCATCTCTGTTCACTCACAGGGTCAGAAACTCATCTATGACTACGCAATATTTAAATCTCAACAGCTGTTTCTTAATTGCAGACAACTTTATTAAAAAATGAATGGAAAAAGGAAAAACATAGATTAAAAGACTATAAATGTGTTACCTCAGTAACCAGTGGTTGCCTATTTCCTTGCTTTCAGCTTCATAGGGCAAATCAGTGCACCCTGCAGAGTTATGCAGGTGGAGAAGCAGGTACTCTTTACACAATTCTCTATAGAAACCAAATTTAGACAGTAATGGGAGGACACAGCAGAAAGATGAATTTCTGTGAGCCCCAATTCACGCAATTCCAGTGCATGCATTCTCTTGCTCTCTCCCTCACATACACACACACACACACTCTCTCTTTCTCTCTCTCTTTTTTTTTCTCTCTCTCTCTCTTATACATATTGTCCCACCAAATTTACCATTAAGGTTTTATGCTACTTACTTCCTGACCCTGTTTCAAAGCAGAGGTCCTTAATAGGTTTCCAGTGAGCTGAACTACAGAACCCTTGCTGGGAATCCAGGGCATTCCTGGCAAATGTCGTTTCTCCTCAACCCCGTCCTCACAGTTCTGACCTGAAACTAAATCTTCCTTCATGTACCACAGCATAACTTACCAACGTTTCCAGTTTCCATTATGCCATGTGTTAACTTGAGAAACTTTGGGAAGCATTAGAGAGCATTAACTCAATTAGGAGACCTATTCCATTCAGTGTTGAGTTCTTTCTGTTACCTTAAATCTGTGCATGTCACATCAGTAAAAAGAAATTTAATACAGGTCAGGAGCAATTGTATGCATATTTCTTTAGTGCTGATGATCACATAATTTACAAAATCAAATTCTAGAATTAGTCATTCATCAAATGCTTTCCTAAAGATTAACCTAAATGGTAGGTTTCAGACATACAAAAATTAAGTATTCTATTATTTTTGTCTTTAAAGATTTTAATAAACAATGTACAACATCTTAAAAGTTGTGTTATTGTTTAATTTTTATTTTTCAAGTTTCATTTTAGATTTAGGGGGTACATGTTCAGGTTCGTCACCAGAGTATAATGCACAATGCTGAAGTTTACAGTGTAATGATCCCAACACCGAGATACTGAGCATAGTACCCAACAGATACATAGTACCCAACAGATACATAGTACCCAACAGATACATAGTACCCAACAGATTTTCCAATCCTTGGCCCCTCTCTTCCTCCTCTAGTAGTCGCCAGCATCTATTGTTGCCATCTTCATGTCCATAAGTACCTGATGTTTAGTTTCCACTTATAAGTGAGAACATGCGGTATTGGGTTTTCTGTTCTTGCATTAATTCATTCAAGATAAAAGTATTAAAGATAGGAGAATTGCAATAAAATTAGAATTAATTCATTACTTTAGCAAAATTATATTTACCTGCCTATTTTTTTTTGTCTTTTTCTTTGATTATATATAGTTTTCATAAAATTTCTTTTTCTTTTTCTTTTTTATTGGGATAGAATCTTGTTCCTTCATCCAGGCTGGAGTGCAATGATGGGATTATGGCTCACTGCAGCCCCGACCCTCCAGGCTCAAGCAATCCTTCCACTTCAGCCTCCTGAGCAGCTGGGACCACAGGTGCATGCCACCACAATTGGCTGGTTTATTTTGCTTTGCTTGTCTGCTTTTTTTTAGACAGGGTCTTCCTATGTTGCCCAGGATGATCCTGCCTTGGCCTCCCAAAGTGCTGGGATTACAGATGTATACCACTGCACCAGCCCAAATTTTAACTAATGTATACCTACACAACTATATATTTTGCCAAAGCAACATTACTAAGTATTTTCTATGTTTCTTTGTATTCTTCCTAACTGGATCTACTGATGGTTGGATAATTAATTGTCCATCAAGTTGATATGCCATTTATAACCAAGTTGATATGCCATTTGGTTAACCATTGAATAAATATTCCTAAATCAATGTATGTTTAGTTAGCTTTAATTTTCTCAGTGTATAACACCAACATGAGTGTCTAGATATGTGTAAGCAACATTGTATACATATCAAAATGCAAAGGCATAAATATGATTCTCAACAGTTTTTGTCAAAACATTTTCAAAAGAGTTCTACTGAATGTCACAGCCACCAGTGATGTCTGAGCATAACATTTTAACAGCACTTTTGTCATCAGTGAGTATTTGCTATTAACTCTTGAGTTATGTTTAGTTTTATGAAGACTGGTGGTAAAAAGAAACCCAGTTCTTCTTTCTTCAAGCCCCATGTTGAGTTTTATCACCAGCCTTTCTCTCTGACCCTTTATCATAACAAGAGCAGCAAAAGTGGCTGGTATTTTGTGCCAAGCCTTTTATTTCCTTATGATAAATTTCTTTTTCCTTTTGACTTGTCTGAAAAGCCAGACTAATGTCACCTGGACCTTGGGGCTGCTCCGCCGCAGCAGGAAGACACCAGGGAAGCCCAGGTAGCATGAACAGTGATGCCTGACTTTGCAATAGTAAGTTTCTTCTCCTCCAGGATTTGTCAATTTTGATTTTGCAGCTCAGTCAGCAATGCCATGTGCTGTTTGCCTCCTGTCTGAGTTACAAAGTAAAGAATCATTTTCTCTTCCAAGGTGACAAATTTTAAAAAAATAAAAATATAAAACTTTATCTTTCCATATCTATTATATTTTCTACCTGGATGGCATACACTTTTGAGCATATGAACTATAGAAACTCTGAGGAAAAGGAGATACTGTAAAAGCTGGGCATGTTACATCATCTGCTCCTACATGAACAGAACTCCCCTCAAATATTAACCGTCATTATTAGTATGTGACAGCAGTGGGTAACAAGGAGATAAAATGTAAAGAATAAGAATAAATTTTCTTAGGATTCATTATTAATATTGAAATCTGAAATTCTAGAAAATAATGTAAATAGTCTAAATAGTAAAATATGTTGTGATAAAAGTTTTAATGCAGATTTATCAATCTTTTCTTCTGGGATTGCTTGCTCATATATTGCTTATGTCCTAAATCTAGGACTCTATTGCCCTTTGTTTTTGTTTTTATTATTGTTATTTTACCATAGTTTTTAATTGTTAGCACACAAACCATACGTATGCATTGTTGAAATAGTCACAAATGCAGAAAAGATAACAAAACAAGAAAAACATCAACTATAATTCCACTGTTTAGAAATACACATCATTAGATATATGGGTATTGTTTTAATCTGTTTTCACACTGCCAGTAAAGACATATCTGAGACTGGGTAATTTATACAGGAAAGAGCTTTAATGGACTCACAGTTCCACATGGCTGGGGAGGCCTCACCATCATGGCAGAAGGCAAGGAGGAGCAAGTCATATTTTACATGGATGACAGCAGGCAAAAAGAGAGCTTGTTCAGGGAAATTCTTCCCTCAGAGATAAGTTGTGATCATCTGTATCAGCTTGTGTGTCTCTCTAATTTTGTGCGCATTTTTTTGCTCTGTGAAACCAGAAGAGACAAGGGGCATTTCAAAGATTGTAAATACTGAAGAAAATAATCTAGAAGTATGTAGTTGATGTCCGGCAACATGTCACTCTCAGGAAGTGTGAGAAATTATTAAATAATTGTGGTCATTTATTGTCTATATATTGAATATCTCTAATTAGCTTAGGAGAGCATCCCAAATACAAAATTGGTAGGTACATATAGAGTCACAGCCTGACAGGTTTTTCTTGCCCACTGCTCAGAAAATCCAAACACTGGGAACAACAGGTGTTTCAGTAGAGAAAGAGTTCAAGAACTGTGGGGCCAACCAAGGTGAATGGTGGGAGACTTTTCACAGATTCACCTCCCCAAGTGCTCAGAGGCTAGGGTTTTTGAGGAAAATTTGGAGGGCGGGGGATAGGATATGAGTGCTGATTAATTGAGGATGAAATCATAGGAGTGTCCAAACCTCTCATAGGAGAACTTTGCATACTGAGTCAGTTTCTGGGTGTAGGGGGTCACAGAACTAGTGAATCAGTTCCTTGTATGAATCATGGGTCCCATTCTGGTGAATTCTGTCAGTTGACAGAATGCAGAATTCTGGAAAATATCTCAAACATCAATCTTTGGTTTTACAGTAGCAATGTTCTCCATAGGAGCAATTAGAAAATTACAAATCTTGTCACCTCCACCTACATGTGGACTCCTGAGAAGTAAGGGATTATAGAAAAGCAAGCTAAGGAACAAGGGGTGGTTATTGCTTAAATATACCTACATCTTAGCAGAACTCATGCCCCTCTCGTAAAACTAACCCTGTGGCCTTTCATTAGTCTTACAAAGGTGGTTTTAGTTCCTGGAGAGAGTCAGTTTTGGGAGGAGTTGTTATCATCCTTGCTTCAAAGTGAAACTATGAACTGAATTCCTTCCATACTTAACTTGGTCTGTGCCCAGGGATGAGTAAAGGCAGTTAGCTTTAGAGGTCAGAAGCAAGATGGAGTCAGGTTAGATTTCTCTCATTGTTATAATTTTTACAATGGTGGTTTCAACAGTCTTTTAGTCTGGTCATTATGGTAAAATATTATTGCACATTTCAAATTTATTTCTTCCAAAGAAACATGAATGAATTACATGCATCTGATTGCTGCCTGGAATATGCAAGTACTATTGTTACCATGCTGTGTATGTTTGTAAAGTAGATGTGTTCCACTTTTCTTTCTGTTAATTACCTTCAAAACTTCTTGTTTGAATTTTAATATCTATTTCAAAAATGTCTTCATTTTTTATAATGTAGCGATTGTGTAATGACTTATCAAAATGGACTAGGTATCATTTTCTGGTTTAGCCAAAATGTACAAGAGAATATAGCTTATCTAAAATCATGTTTTAAAGCAAAGAACTGGTTTTGATATTAAATATTTATAAGAACCTTTATTATTTTACTACTTAGCTTAGTATGGTCACAAAAGAAAGACTTTCCAGTTTTTTAATATTTCTCTTAAATAAATTGTTACCAATATTTGCTTTCTTTTTTCTTTTCACTTAGTATAGATTTCCAGTTACTAATGTAAATTTAAAATACATGCTATACATGAGTTATAAGAAATGCTCACTTCTGATGTACAGAGGAGCCCTCAGTAAATCACCTTCAAGACTGAAGAAAGCCCTTGCTTCTTATGCAATAGGCTTAATATAGAAAAGGAAAAGGAAACAAAAAAAAAAGGAAGGAAGGGAGGGAGGAAGAGAGAGAGAGATAAAAGAAGGAAGGAGAACCAATTGCCAACCTTCACATAGCATACACACATTCAAAATCTGGACATGGCTTTCAAGATATAATAAGAGGATTGAGAAATGGTAGTCTTCACAAGCATAGTACTAGTTTCCAATATTTAACTAGTTAATTTTAGAAAAAAAGAATTACTGCATAGACTTATTTTCTTCTATGTTTGAGATCTAATAACTTCTACTCCTTTTATTCTCTCTTTCTGCATCACTCTCTAGTATAGTTAGCTTCCGTCAAAGTGGGCTAATTTAACTTTGGTTCCCTTTGAGACTCCTTGTGAAATCGTCTCTTATAGATTCCAGGAAACCTGCCAAAACCTTTCAGCTGATCCTTTGGTATACAGAACCCCTCATTCACTGCACTACATAAAAAAATCTGCCCTCCAAAGAGACTGCTGCAAAAATCAGACAGATCTTGATATATCTTTCCTCTTTAGAATCACAGAGTAGTAGAGCTAGGAGAGCTCTTTGAATTTCTCAGAAAGATTAAGTGATTTACTCAAGCTTCTGTGACTATTTAGTGCTCAAATCGGGAATTCTGATTTCATTTCCCTTGTTCTGTGTGGGGTTTTCCCCCCATCTACCATGCTAACTTAAGTCTCTTGCACAGAAGAGTATTGCCCCTGTATTTTCATATTGAAAATCATCAGAAAAAAAGTGCAAATGGCTGATAACATAAAATATGTTACTTTCCAGTGATATTTTCTACTTTAACCCTGGGTAATTTAAGACATCATAGTGGGCTGTTAGTCAAGTCAAAGGAGTTATTCTACTTAAATATAAGACTGATTATGCTTTTTAATATTGCTATTTCTAATTAGCCTCACCAGAAGGAGATTTCAATCAAAGAGAGAGACCCACATCACTCATTGATTTTGTTTTATAGTAATGTTAATGAGGAAAAAATGGTGAATTTAAGGCTGAAATTAAGTGGAAGATTCTGTGAACTTCAACTATTCATCTTGTCCTGCCCACATTAATGTGATTAATTGAAAATGCCTTCTATTTTATTTCATATAATCATAAAATACTCATTTTTATGTGAATTACAGCTGTAACCTAAATGTCACCTGTTCTTACCATGCTGTGAATAAAACTGGGTTCACCCTTAAATTTATTCCCATCCCCAGTGGATCTGAGTTCGCCAATATCCTCATTCAAGCTGTCACCCTGTCATTTCGGAAAGTCCACAGAAACCACTCTCAGCTGCAGTCTTCTCAGATGTCTTTCTCTACTCACACTTTTGTTTATCCGTGTCCTCTGCCTGTGAAGCAGCTGAAAGGAGCATCAGGCGTTTTCAGCTTCTGCCACTGAAAGAACACCAACATCCACACCAAAGGCAATCACCTTCTTATGTCAGCAATGCCACCAGCTGTTGGATTCCACGCAACAGTAGAAAAAAAAATTCTTACTCCACTCCACACAGCACTTTTCATCTGCACCCAAAGGCAGCTTAGTTAGTACCTGTAGTCCCACAAATCTATCAAATTAATCAGCCTCACTCTGTAGTAGGTTACATAGTGATTCTCAAAATGATATGTTCAAGCCTTAATTCCTAGATCCTGTGAATTTGATCCTACTTGGAAAGGCATCTTTGCAGGTATAATTAAGAATCTAAACATGAGGTCATTCTAGATTTACAGTGGGCCTTAAATCCAACAACAGGTAACTACGTAAGAGAAAAGAAGGAGACTTGAGACACAAAGATACCGGGGAAAAAGGCATGAAGATAGAGATTAAAGTTATATTGCCATAAAACAAGGAAGGCCAGGAGCCACCCGAAGCTGGAAGAGCCAAAGAAGCATTCTCCTCTAGAGCTATCAGAGGGAGTGCTGCCCTGCCAAAGCCTGATTTTAGTCCTCTGTCCTCCAGAACTGTAATAGAATAAATCTGTGTTGTTTTCAGTCACCAAATTTTTGGTAATTTTTTGCAGTAGCCCTAGGAAGTTTCACACCCCTTATAACAGAGTAAAAGTTCAGATGAAAGAACAGGCAAGGGAGCAGATGACATGCTGCCATTCAGTTGTTTGTTAAATAAATATCTGTGGGGCATCTAAAAAGTACTAGAGCCAAAGCATAAAGAAATGTTGTCTCGCAAGGAAGATAGACAATACGTTATTGACATGACTTTTAAGGCGGAGCAATAGGGCACTATGGGAAGCTGGAAAAACAAGAAAGTCCTTCTGAAAGATGAAGTAATATTGAAGTTCTGGTCTAAAAGATGGTTAGGAGTAGTCAGTTGAAGATTTGGGATGGGGTGTGCCAGGAAAAGGATAGTGCTAACTTTTCAGAGAGGAGAATGGAGAAAGCTCTAGGTGAGACAAAACTGGACATTTTGAGAAACTCAAAGGTGTCTTCTATTGTTGCATGATAGGGTGGAAAGGAACACAGTAGTAATGCAGAAGCTGAAAAGATGTGCAGGGCTGAGATCCTGAAAGACCTGAAATCTACCTTAAAGAATACAAGATTTATTTTAGAAGCAATGAGAAACGGTATTATTAATTAGTTTCTTAGGGCTCCCTTAACAAAGTTCCACAAACACGGTGACTTAAAACAAAAATATTGTGTGGTCTTAGAGGTCTAGAGGCCAGACTTCCAAGATCAAGGTGTGTCAGGACTATGCTCCCCCTGAAGGTGCTAGGAAAAGAACCATTTCGTGCCACTTCCCTGGTTTCTGGTAGACGCAGGTGTTTCTTGGCTTGTAATGCACCACTCCGATCCTCTGTCTTCACATTGGAGTTTCCTCTGTGTGTCTTCACATTGTCTTTCACACACGCATTGTCTATGTCCATTTCTGGGTCTAGCTCTCCTCTTTTTGTAAGAACACCGGTCATAGGGGATTAGGAACCAACGTAATGACCTCAATTTTACTTCATTATCTCTGTAAAGACTCTATTTCCAGGTATGGTTACATTGTGAGACACTGAGTTTTAGCACCTCGACATATATTCTTGGAAGGACTCGATTCAATGCATAACAGAAACACAGGTATTTCAGTAAGAAGGTGAGAAATTATTAAAAGAAATCATTGTGACTATAGGGCATTCTTACACTAATAAAGAGGAAGAGTGCATGAAAGAGGATGAATGTTGATGTTGCTAACCTTAGTCCATGTACAATAGGATTTTCCTTCCAGGTAATATCTATGTTTTTTTTTCTCTTATTCAAAGCCCTAGCCTCGAGGGAAATGCAACCTAATTACAAAACAAAAGCTTCATAAAGCAATGATTGCTAAGAAATAGGCCTATGGGAAAAGGACTAAGAGAAAAGAGGATGTTATCTATGTTCTGCCAGAATCTGAGTCTAGATTAGCCAATCTAGATGAACTATGGTCCTGGGCTTTATTTAAAAAAATAAAATAAAATCATGAGATTTTATGAGTATAAGAAGTATATTCCTAGGTAGTTTATTGACAAGTTATTTGGTTCAGTATTCTAAATATACTCTAAAATAATAGCTATTTTAACCAATATATTAACATGTTAAACCAAGTCTAAAATGTGATTATAGTTAAGGAAAACTAATCTCCCACATAATTTTCTTACTTAAAGGATTGAATATTATCAAGATTATCTTCTTGGAGGTAAATTGCATTTTGGATTCATGTCAGGTCACTTGCACTGAATTCAGCACAATAAAATGGCCATTTTCTGTTTGTATTAGTGTGTGTATGTGAACTAGAGGATATTACAATATTCAGGGAGTAGACACAAATGCACAACCACGTTAGGGAAGTGTCCAATTTATAGGGAGATAATGAAATGTATGTTTTATGAAGGGCAAGTGAATTTTCTCAAGGCTTATTCTTAAGGGAATCGTGTCTGCTTGAAAGAGTACACTCAGAAAGTAAAATCTATACTGTTCTACAGCAGACACTATAAAAATGTAAATTAAGGTTGAAACATGCTTTATTCATGAATTTCTTAAAGTATTGAATTTGAATCTCTTAAAAATACAAAGCTAAAGACAGTTTTCATTTAAAAAGCCAAAAAATAAAATATGTATTTAAAGGGATAAATTATACATAAGCATGATTTATAATTTATTGCCCATAAAACTTTTATCAAAGAAACAAGGAGAGTGGTATGTATGCAAATACAGGAATTTAAAAATAAACATATTTCTATAAGCTGTGCACCAGAAAAGAAAGGACATTTGATTTTTATTAGTTTTCTCTTTTAAATGTGGCTACAATCCAAATAATTATTTTTAAATAGTAAAGCTTAAGGTATTGCTAACATTTGAGATGTGGCTTTTTGTGCTTTGGCATTAAATCAAAATATTGTGGTTGAGTAGGGGTACCTTCTGTTCTTTTTCATATAATCTAGTTAGTGGCAGCGACATACGCATTTACTAAGACTTTAATCACCATTTATTTTCCGTTGCTTGTACTGTTGTTGAGTCCTAGTTCTTTCCTGACTTATTTCCATAAGTGCCTCATGCCTGAGAATCCTGTATATTTAACAGTCAAGGAGGATACAGAACCATAAAGCAGGCTTAGATTTTTAATCCAGGACTTTTTGCCTTCAACGAGAGCCTTCGTGTGAACTATGTAAACCTCTGTCTCTCTCTCCTTTCAGTTTCCTCTCCAGGTTTATGATAATGATAAAATATAGCCTGTATCTGGGTCTGTTAAAGAAAATTATAACCATAGTTCCAAAGTTAATGGACTATAGCATTGGCTCAGATTCACTCAGGATTAGTTATTAGCTTCAAGAAATTGGTTACATTTATTACACCACCACACATCCATTTTGACAATATACAGTAAATAGAGAGGAGAAAATAAATAAAACCATTAATGATTTTTAAACTTACATTTCTTCTATCATAACATGAATACATTTTCAGTATTTCAAACACATTATAAAGAGAATACAGTGTACATTAAAAAAATCTTTTTTAAAGAATGTGCTTATCAAATTCTCTTCAAATGTATATCGCCCATGAAAAGTATATATTTCACACCAAGTATGCATCAATTGCTGCTAACTTTGTACATGAAAATAGATGGTACTTAAAAACTATCAGAAAGAACTGCATAAATTACAGAACAAGTAACAATAACAGCAAAAATTTATCTCTCATGTGGTAAGTGCTGAAAAGAAGAAGAAACCAATTTAAAGAGCCTTTTCTAATTATAGTGCTTGATCCTTAATCTATCTCTTTTTAAGGATTGACCCCAATAGTTCATACCTTTTTTTTTCTAATTATAGTGCTTGA
This sequence comes from Cacajao melanocephalus, assembly GCA_963573385.1. Classification (NCBI taxonomy): domain Eukaryota; kingdom Metazoa; phylum Chordata; class Mammalia; order Primates; family Pitheciidae; genus Cacajao; species Cacajao melanocephalus. Next base: position 18,182 of record CAUYLG010068552.1, on the reverse strand, counting down.
TCCTTAATCTATCTCTTTTTATGGATTGACCCCAATAGTTCATACCTTTTTCTGATTTTATTGTAGTTAAACATCCACATAATACCTTAAATCAGGCTAATTTTATAATTTGATTACATTGACATTAAAAATTCTTACCTGACCTCTGATATTGTGTCTACACAAGTAATTCATTTAACTTTTTCATATTGTCTGAAATTTTACCATAAATTTATTCACAAACAGCCTATTTCACAATGCCATAACTTGTGGTCATCAGTTACATATTAGCAGGTCACTTAAATAGCTCCCTGAAATAAATAATACTGGGGCAAGGAAGAATTTGATGCAAAAGAAGAAAATTTAGTAGTTTAGGAGTATATAGAGATGAGAGTAAGGATGAGGGCTAGAAAAAGCTGAACACATCATGTGAACATGTAGCAGGGTAGAAGAATGAGTGTACATGGTACTTGAAGATTTTGTGCAATGGTCTGAATGTTTGTGTCCACTCAAAACATATGTTAAAATCCTAATCCCCAGGGTGATGATATTGAGAGGTGGAGCCTTTAGGGGTCATTAAGACAAGTCCCGAGGAATGGAATTAGTGTCCTTATAAAATAGGCCCAAGCAAGCTCCTTCACCCCTTCCACCATGTGAGGACATAGCGAGATGTATCTCCACTATTGTTAGTAATTCATTTAATTTTTTCATACCGGTTCTATGAACCAGAAAGTAGACCCCCATCAGACACTAAATCAATTGATCTTGGCCTTCCCAGTCTCCTGAATGTGAGAAATAAATTTCTGTTGTTTACAAGCCACCCAGTTTATAGTACTTCTTTATAGCACTCTGACCAGAATAAATGTTACGAGATAAGAGTCCTAGAAAGTTGGAAATTAGTACAAAATAGAATTGGACAGTGCCAAATACTACATTTCATCCAGCATCAACTTTCCATGTGGTGCGTCTCTGAATTACTTTTAGAATCCTTCGATTAGTAGCAACTTGCATTTGAATAACTCCTATTTAATAAGCCAAGCTCATGGCCGGGCATGGTGGCTCATAGCCTGTAATCTCAGCCCTTTCAGAGTCCAATTCAGGAGCATTGCTTGAAGCCAGGAGTTTTAGACAAGGTTGGGCAACAAAGGGATACCCTATCTCTACAAAAAATTAAAAAGAAAAAATAAATTAAAAGAATAAATATAAGCCAGGCTCAGAGAGCTTAAAGTGATCTGTCCCAGGGAATAATATACATGTAAAGCAGAAGCAAGCTTAGGCTAATTATTTATTATTCTATGCCAAGGACTTAATAACCTTAATAATGTGAACAGATCTCTTATTTAAGGGAGAGAAAGATGCAGTAGGGAAGTCCTGGTGTTTCCTTTTGCTAGTAAGTAGCAACAGGAAAAGGACACTTAGGAGATAAAGGAAAGTTAAATTTTACCATTTTTCCATTTTACTTAGGCAAATCTTTTGGCTTCTTACAAAACCATATGAATGAATGTTAGTCATTGCATTATAGGGTAGAGTTTTATTGAACCATTCCGCCCCAATGCTTTACTGTGATTCTTCTCCCCAATATCCTAGGATATCCGTCACTCCATTTCTACTTGGCTTTAGTAATGGGAAGTATCCCACCTCAAGTCCATGCTACTTTTAAATATTTCTAATTATTAGGTATGTTTTTTAATTAAATTGATAACAAGTCTGCTGTCCTTTTTTAGACCTAACTTCTGGAGACAATAAATAGTTTTAAATCCTCTTACACCTATGTAGTCAGTCATCCTATCTCCTCTAGGTCTTCTGTTTACAAGGCTATAATGCTGCAAGCATCTTATTAAAGCTTAACCAACAAAATTGTATCAAAGAACCTCGAGGTAGCCTATCCCAGGACCTCACCTCAGGGACTAGTCACAACTACTTTCTCTGGATTCTGTGCTGTGTCAGCAGTCATATTTTTCCAGGTAAGTTTTCAATAACAAACATCCCTAAATTTCAATGGCCTACAAGCACAAAGGTTTATTTATTCTTCTCATTATATTTCAGCTGGGCATCCGTAGCAAGTCTTCAGCTGTGTTCCATATGTCCTGACACTTGGGATCCAGGCCGATATGCCATTTCTATCTTGTTCTCTTGGCAAAGGTAAAGATATAGTTCTGGAAACTCCCAATAGCCCTTCAAGTTTCTTTCCAGTTTCTCATATGTGACATCCCCTCATCTTCCTTTGGCTGAAGCGAAGCACATGGCCAAGTCTAAAGAAAAGAAAACTCTTCTCACAAGGAAGTACTGCAGATCATTTGGCTCTTCCTGAAAGAAGATTATATATCTCTCTGTTGACTGCCATGGGACTGCAGTGCCTAACTGTGAAAGATGTACCTTAAATGTCAGAGATGATTTTGCTGATAATTTGGAATAATATGCAATCTACCACATTTAGACATTGTCAGAAAAATCATTTTTGACATTGAAGGTATGTTATTGATAATTCCTGGCTTCCCTGCAGCAACTTACCTATTTTTGCTTTAATTATGTGTTCCCTCTGGGTAGTCTATTCTCAAATGATAACAGCTGTGACCAAAACACACTTCCTGAGCAAAGTTGTCATTTGATGTGGGTATAAATCTGTTCTCATGCTGCTATTAAAAAAATAACTGAGACTGGTTAATTTATAAAGAGGGTGAATTGACTCACAATCTACATGGCGGGGAATGCCTCAGGAAACTTACAATCATGGCGGAAGGCACCTCTTCACAGGGCAGCCAGAGAGAGAATGAGTCCAAGCAGGGGAATTGCCAGATGCTTACAAAACTATCAGATCTCATGAGACTCACTCACTATCCCAAGAAAAGAATAGAGGGAATTGCCCCCATGATCCAATTGCTTCCACCTGGTCCTGCCCTTGACACATGGGCATTATTACAATTCAAGGGGAGATTTGGGTGGGGACATAGAGCCAAACCATATCAATGGGCATGGATTTTAAATACACATTGTTTTCTCCTGGCATCACCTTCTACTTGGGTCCATGTGAGTCATTAACTATGTCCTACTCAGGCCTTACCTTTGATACTTGCTATCTTCTCCCATAAATAACCATTAAAAATGTGCTTTAATACCTATTTCATTGAGGTTTCATGTAGCATCTTTCTTTCATCATCCTAGTAAACACAGTTAGTGTTTTAGATTCTCCAGAGAAACAGGACCAATAGGATATATGTAGAGAGATGTATGAGATGGGATTTATTAGAGGAATTGGCTCACTCATTTGAGGAAGTTGAAAAGTCCCATGAAAGGCTATCTGCAAGCTGAAGAACCAGGGAGGTCAGTAGCATGAATCTCTCAGTCTAAGCCTAAATGCCTAAGAACCAAGGAAGCCAATGGTGTAACTGTCTGAGACTGAAGACCTGAGGGGCTGGAGGACTGCTGGGGCAAGATCTGAAGTCTAAAGACTAAATAACTTGTTCTGACATCCAAGGTAGGAGAAGAAGGGTGCTTTGGCTCTGAAAGAGAGAGCCCTAATTTGCCCTTTCTCTGTGTTTCTCTTCTGTCTGGGCACTGCCCCCCATCATTACCATCTCCCACTCAATTGGATGGTGCCTGCCCACATAAAGGTGACTCTTGCCCATTCAATCTGCTGACTCACATACCAGTCTCCTACAGAAACACCTCACAGACACACCTGGGACAGCCCAATTACTTTAATCAAAAGTCAAACCACCTGGATTTCTCTTTTACCAGGAAAGGGATGGGCTCAGTGTCTACTGAAGCACAGAGAATAAAAGATGCTTTACAATTTATCTGTGTGAACCTTAAATCAGTCCAGTTGACACCCAAAATTAACCATCACAGCCTGCCATTTCCTTAAAATGTGATTCACAAAGCTGAATCCACAGTAAAAAAACCAAATTTAATTTTGTTCTGTACACTATGTTTCCAGGAATGCACCTCAAATTCATTAGTAGAGTTAACAGTATAATCTAGCCTTGTTCTCTATACTGTGTCTCCATCAAAACATCCTAAATTAATTTGTGTTAGTTACAGATCATATTAATTTCTGTCAATCTTAGAGATATGCAGGTCCTCCAAAATGTTTTTTACATCAAATGACATTAATTCATTGATTTTAATTTCATTTTATCTGGCAGTTTTGTTTGTTTTGTCATTTGAATTGTTTAAAAGTTTAGAAGTAGAACTCTGTATTATCTATTAATTTCTTTTTTGTTTGATTCAGGCCATTCTTCAAACTTGGCAAGAGCTCTAGAATCAAAATTTTGTATCCAGTGTATCACCTACCAATCTAGATTTGTGTCACCCACAAAGAAAATGATCATGACTTCTCTGTGTGTAGAAAAGCCGTTGATAAAACTGTTGAATGAGACATTTTTAAAGGAAGAGATCTCTGAAACCTTATCATCATAGACAATGATCCATTAATCAACAATTACCTGTCCCTCAATTCACTGTACTTTACTAGGATCCAGTATATTTCTGCATCTTATCCACAAAGATATCATGACAGGGCAAGGAGGGCTGTCAAGCTGCAACCATCCTATCTGTTGCTGGAATCAGTTCTGTTGCTCTAACAGACACGACAGATATTCCCTCCCCCAGCCTGCTTTCTGTGTGTTCCTTCCAAAGCTATGTATACACACAGTGGAGGAGGACAATCTTTCAAAAGCTCATGAATTACTATGGTAAATGCATTGCTCACATTTATATTTATTATGTATAACTTCTCTTAAACTACCAATCAGAAATGAAAATGAGATTAGTCTATAATAAATTCATGAACTATTTCTTTAATAATGATTGAATAGCCCTTTGATTTTTACCCTCCTACTGATTACAAATTTGAATGTTACTATTAATATTTCCCAATCCTTGTCGAGTTTGAGGTATTTTTGTTTTAATTTCACAGTTTTACTTATTAGCTGAAAAATTTTTAACTGCCTGATTGGAAGCCAAACCACCATGTTACATTTCCTTCACCAAACTGGTAATTATGATTTTTTTTAATTTACTGGAATTATTTGTGATAAAAGGCAAATAGTTTCATCTACGTTTTCTCCAAAGTATTAGTTACTTCTGTCCTAGTTTTAAAATTGTTACGTTTATCTGTTAAAATACATGCTATACATCCAGAATCCCAGAAAATATATACAGAATCCCAGAGAGGGCATTGGCATCTGGACTCAGGTCTACTGAGATTCAAGCTAAGCATGATCAGTTGAGTAATTCAGAACAGAATAACTGCAGGGAAGGCACGTTGTATGGTCATACTGGTGAGAGACTGTACAGTCAGGCAAGAGGAAAACAAGCAAACAAACATGCTGAAAAGACAGAAACAAAAGAGATTACTAGGACAAGTGAAAGCAAGTTTTTAATCTCCATAATCACAGAGTATATGATTAAACTATCCACTCAGAAACCTGTGAAGATTTGGAGGTTTTTTTAATGGCTCTGCTTCCTATTGAAGACAGGTTATTCTCATTCATTCAAGAAAGTTTGATATGTTTACAGGAAAATAAAGCCTGCTTCCCTGGACTAAATGCAAGTGTATCTAATTTTCCCTGGTTTTGAAGGATTTGAGCTAGATAGGGTTGGAATAATTCTCATTCTCTCTCTATCGTTTTCTCTCTCACATAATTTCTGTTCTTAGGACTTCTGCAATGACTATGTCCTGACTATTGATTCAGGCTCTGATAGATGAAGTTATTGCGTCACTGCATGATACATAACTTACTTCTCTTACTTAACTGCAAAAGGAAATCTGTTCTTATACAGATGTAAGGGTTATATTTTGACTTGTTTTAGTATAGTACATTGGCCAAGAACACACACACACACACACACACACACACACACACACACAGAGAGACACATGAATACATAGATACTCTTTGTACATAACACTGAATTTCTATTTAATGGATATGCACATTAATGTAATTCAACTTTTTTATAGTGAAGATGGAGAAATGGATTCCCAGAGCATTTACAACCTATGTTGCATCTCAGATAGCACCTTTGTAATGTCTATTGGATCTTAGCGAAGGGCTTTTTCAGAAGACCAAAAGCTTCAAAAACCATAATACTTAAAATATTGTCCATGTTTACATTTCCCTGATGGAAATATGCAACATTTCTTAAGAGCCATTTAACAACATTTCAAAATATTTAAATATGGGTATATCGTGACAAACGTAACTAATTGTTTGGCAAATGTTTGACCAAACCTCATTGAAAGAGGTACGAAAAATAAGTGCTAACCTAGGTAACAAATACGGTCTCTGTTCTCAAGTATCTTATAAAAAATGCAAAGGCGTTTAAAGGTTAACTAATCCTGTAACACTACTAGTGCAAGGAGAATTCTGAAAGGGAGCTAGTAGTGACCACAGAAATATTGGAAGGAATTTACGGGGGAAGCTAGAACTTAAGGCTAGAAAAGATAGTGACTAATTCAATCAATTAGTAGCATATCTAGGATTGTGCAGAATTTCTTGTATGTTCCATACTTTCAATTATGCTAATAGCAAACATACATAATATACACAGAGTATGCTATTAAGATGTAAAGAGTGAATCGTATCTGCAGGTAACATTCACTGGGCTCTTACTCTGAGTCAGGCACAGTGCTAAGTACATAAAAAGCATTAACCCATTAATTCTCATACACACAAACACACATACACACTCAACAAACAACAAAAACAAAACCTAAAGGGAATATGTTTCAAAAAACTTAAAAAATTGAAGACAGATTATTCTTATCTGTTCAAAACAGTTTGATATCTTTACAGGAAAATAAAGTCTACTGCCCTGTACTAAATGCAAACATATCTAATTACTCCTGGTTTCTACGGACTTGAGCTAAGTAGAGTTGGAATAATTCTCATTCTCTCTCCTCATTTTATTAATGAGGAAACAATTTCAACAAGTTCAAAGCAAAGTAAATTGAAGAACTGAGATCCAAGTGCATCTCACTCCAGAGCTCAAATTTTTTACCACTATGAAATAAGTAATTTCCTATTAATCATGATTAGTCTCCTATTAATCATAAATGAGTAGTTATACGTTTTAGCTCTATGACACTTTAATCTTAAAAATCATTATACAAAATACTTTAAAAAGAAGAAAAAGGGCCAGTCACGGTGGATCATGCCTGTAATCCCAATACTTTGGGAGGCCGAGGTGGGCAGACCAAGAGGTCAAGTGATGGAGACTACCCTGGCCAACATGGTGAAACCCAGTCTCTACTAAAAATACAAAAATTATCTGGGCATGGTGGTGCATGCCTGTAGTCCCAGCTACTCAGGAGGCTGAGGCAGGAGAATCGCTTGAACCTAGTAGGCGGAGGTTGCAGTTAGCCAGGGCACTCCAGCCTGGTGATAGATCGAGATTCCATCTCAAAAAAAAAAAGAAAGAAAAGAAAAAAAAGAGTACTTACCTGGACTCCAAAAATAATTTTTCTCATTAAAGCTAATGCTTTATGTATGATTGTACTTACAATATAAAATTTCATTGAAATATGTTGTTTTATTTTTATTTATTTTTTATTATTTATTTATTGAGAAGGAGTTTTGCTCCTGTTACCCAGGGTGGAGTGCAATGGCATAGTGTTAGCTCACTGCAACCTCTGCCTCTCTGGGTCCAAGCGATTCTCCTGCCTCAGCCTCCTAAGTAGCTGGGATTATAAGCACCTGCCACCATGCCCAGGTAATTTTTGTGTTTTTAGCAGAGATGGGGTTTCACCATGTTGGCCAGTCTGGTTTGGAACTCCTGATCTCACATGATCTGCCCACCTCGGCCTCCCAAATTGCTGGGATTGCAGGTGTGAGCCACCACACCTAGCCTGATGTTGATTCATTTTAAATCATGTAATTGACAACTCTATTGCTTATAAAATAAAGAATTTATTCATAATTGTAACCAAATCCATATATTCTATCACTAAGAAGAAACAATATAGGCATTTTAAAGCCACATTTGTTTTTTTTTTTTTTCTTCCTGTAATTTAAGCCTGAATGTTTGCCACTTTACTGGCTTGTGTCCAGAGTTGATTGACAGGTATGGTAATGAAGCACAAATGATATGCAAATTAATGCATTGAATTAATAGCTATGTAAATATAGTGTTTTTACTCAACTCAGTTGCAAGTCAGCACAGTCTTTTTTATTTATGAGAAATAAGTTGCACACATTCCCCTAAATAGAGAAATGTATCTTTAGCATTATTACTCACACCAATATTCAGATGAAAGACACTGTCTGCCTTCCTTTCTATTTCTTTAAGTCCCTTTTTTTACTTATGGGTCACATTTAGTCTCACCTAATTCAAAAAGCTTTTTAAGAACCACTCTAGTCCATTTAATTGGCATTTTACCATGAATTATCTCATCTCTTAAGTGTTCATGATGATGATGATGATAGTGACGATGATTTTTAACTATAAATTAACTTTTGTGAAATAATTACTGATTACTTGTGAGAGTAATGTCTCAAATTTCTTTAAGAGACTTGAGAGCATCTGTCATTACTACCTGTTATCCTTCCTTTTCCAACATTGCTATCCATACCAATTTTCCCTAATCCCCATCTTTCCACTAATACTACAAGTGGGTAAAAGCAATGGAGATAATTAAAATAAATTTAGAAATATCTGGCTATTCTTCTCAACCCTCCTACTTTCATCATTGTAATAGCTGATATTTTCTAACTAAACTTGGGGGGAGAATTCTAATAATTTTGATAATTTTAATCACACTTAGTTTTCTTGTTAGGAAAGGTGATTTTAGTAGTAATATTCATTTATTTTGCAATATATTTTTATATATTATTTATATTTTTTGATGAATTGAAAATTCTCCCTTACTCAAAATTTTTAGTCACTCATTTTGTGTTTTGTTTTTAATTTTTGGTAGTGTAAAAGGTAATCCAATTTTTTTCTTAGGCTGAAAAGGATATAGTATCGTTGGAAGGAATTCTGAAATATAGGTAACATCTTAAAATGGTGTTTAAACTGATAACATTCAGAAATTGAAAAAATACTAAGGTATAATTACTTAGTTCCTGATGACACCAGGTCAGTGAGCTATTACTATATGTATTAGGATATGTGTTTATTATTCTACACCAAGGTATGACTTCAAGGCAACATAATTTCCCATACCTTTAAAATCCTTTCTAGTTTCATTCCTTAAAAAGTACATTTTTTATAATTACAGAATGATATTTAGCACAAAGTAAATTAGATTTATTTTATCCATATGCCACAAAAGGTCAAATTCCATCTGTTCATGTTCTCTGCTTTCTAAAATGAATAGTGTTTAGTTTCTGAAAGATATACAGATGTTGACAGCCTCTGGGAAATCTAACCTTTTGTTTCTCAATAATTCTTAGATGGCTACTCAGTGGATATCACATAGATGTGGGAGAGCATGAGTTCAATTTATGGTCTGTATTGGCACCTTAGTAGTGGATGTAATCAATGGAATACAAATGTTTTATTCATTATGATATGCTCCTTGTTTTAATGAACAGAAATAAGTATGCAAATAAAAACCATGTTCCATAACAAAATGCTACTTCCAATAATGTAGTTCATTGTGAAATCACTAGCCATACTAGTTTACAAATTTGCATGAGGAATTCACAATTCATATTATCTATTTTTTATTGGGAGCAGTAGCATTTTAACAAAGGCCATAGGTACAATGGGGGAAAAATTAAGTGACCTATGAAGCTTTTACCTAGGTAAATAGAGAACAATTATTTAATTTTTTAGAATTATGTCCCTGAATCCCATTTCACCTTGCTAGTGAAACCGGGCACAAATTGGTACTTTGAGAAAATTATTAGAAGTTAATGTTACATTCTGTGTCACTTAATCTTAAATTTCCATCAGTCTGGAAAATATGTGCATAAAAGTAGATGTGGAATACCATTAGAAATTCAATACAGTAATAACCATAAACCTATGATTCTCTTTTCATTTATATATTGCCATACTTATCACCTCATTACCTGCCCCAATCAAGTTTATGCAGTAATATCTAGTGATCTTATATCCTTTGTTGATATGCACAGGAGGCAGGGAAATAATGGGTAGAAGAAGTCCAATGAGGGCCACACCCTTAAGCCTAGACCCATGGCCCAAAGTAAGAACATGCATTGCTGTTTTCCCACCTGAATGTTGCCTTTTTCAACACCACCCTGGCCCACCCCATCCTCTATCCATAAAGCCCCAGGCCCCAGTGGCAAAGTGGCAAGAGAAGGAGAGAAGAGAAGCAGTCAGACTTCAGAGATAAGCAGCTTGACTTCAGAGGAAGGGCTTGACCTCCGAGAAGAGTTCAGCTGGGGATGGCCTAACTCCACGGGAAGACCATCTTCCCACTCCACCCCCTTTCCAATTCCCCATCCTGCTGACAGACACTTCCACTGCTCGATAAAATCCTCCACGTTCACCACCCTTCAATTCATTCAGGTGACTTGATTCTTCCTAGATGCCAGGTGCAAATGCAATAGGCTATTATCTTGATTCTCCACCAAGCTGTTTAAAACTTAAGCCATCTACAGATGGCAAAGCTAAAAGGGCACACTTAACACATGCCCTCTGGGGTTCCAGGGGTCATGGCAATCCCTAGACACTGCTGCAGGACCACAAAATGTTCTGCTCCTGCCAGTTTCCCTGAAGCACTCATTCTGGCCTCTGCACCTGCTCACCTATGTGCCCCTCTTCCCACAAGGGGTTGAGAGCTGTGAGCTGAGTAAATGAGCCAACCCCTTTACAAGTCCATGAAGGGGTCAAGGGAACTATATCCCATTTCAATATGAGGCAAGTTGTCCAATAATTGCACACTACTTGCAAAGAGATCTCTCATACAGATTTCTTCTGATTATCAATCTTTTAAAATATATTGAGATTTAAGGGATAGTCACATCAAAAGAATGACAACGGAAGTCATAGTCTCCCCTCAGAAAATTTCTTTACTAGAGGAGAAACAGAAAAATGCAATTAAATGCATGTTAACATCTTTACATAAAAAATCACACACAATCAAATGACAATTATTCATATCACAGCTAAAGTTGGGGTGATTCAGATAATGGGAACCAAATGAAGTTAGTGATCAAGTTTTATTAGTGGTGATTCTTCAATAAGTTTGGTTGTAGAAGTTAAACACATGATGTTTACTGCCCCAGAATTCCCAGGCAACAAATATGATTGCATTTATTAAGCATTATCTATGAAACAGAACTTTTTTATGCACTAGGTTAAAAAAGTAAGAAAAATTTTTTGTATTTTTAAAGGAAAATAAATATTTTTTCTGTGATCTGTAAGGGGAAGAAACTTATTTACATGTTAAGGAAGTAAATTTAAAGTGATGGTATCTGGACAGTTCAAGTCAATTCAAATTAATAGTAATATTTGTGTTTGTATAATTATTTACATATAACAATTATCTTTCTTAGAGTTATCCTTAAATCAGTTTTTGGAGTTAAATTATTATCTCCATTTTATTGGTAATAAAAGTGAGACTCAGAATATTCAAAAGTTACTGGAAAGTGGAAGAGTCTGAATTCAAGTTTTTTCAATCCTGATTTTGCTCTGTTTCTGCATATATGCCCTGGCTGTGAGAAGAGCCTGGAAATACATCTAATTTGATTCAGCAATTAAATGAACTCTTAAAAACCAGAGGGCCCAATGGAAATCTATTAGTGCATATCATTAGTCAAGCAGCCAAATAGCTTTCTTCTCCCTTGGGGGGTCCCTCATGCTGTCTGATTGTTTCAAATTCTGCTGATATGTCATTGTACGCCATTTGATATGGTCCTTTTGTTTCTTAATTTTCTGTTAGATGATTGAAACTCACTGACAAAGTTAGGCATAACCACGGGGGTCATACTGTGAGTTTTTACCTTAAAAAGTGTCCCTTTCCTGTTAATGGAAAAAAACAAAGCACTGGTTTTCAAAATATTTTCTTGCTGAAATGGAAATGTAAAGTCGATTTAGTATGCCAATGAGTTTCTATGTGACATCCTGATACTTTGATAAGAATATATATATATATATTTGATAAGAATATAATATATATATATTATATATATAAAAAACTATTCATTACTACTTCAGTAGTGTGGAGTTCTTTTCCTTCCACCATCCATTGTCAATTGAGTTAACCGACCTAAGCTCACCATTTCTAAGCACATTTTATTTTAGCATCCGTCAAAACACTGGCATATTCTCCTTGAAATAAACTTTGCATTGTATCTGGGAGGAATCAGGAAATAGTAATGAGTTATTGCTGGTTATCTTTTTAATTTAGTCTCATGTTAAAAGAGAACTTTAATTGCTATTTGTGATCATCATACACTAGATTACAAGACTTTGACAGAAGGTGGAATTATAACATGAGAGTCTACCATACCTATTCTGTTTTATTTTCACAGGTTTATTTGTAATTCATACCTCATTTGGAAGTAAACAATTCAGGACAAGTGCTGCAGAAGTGAAAACAACAGGTGTTCACTGGATTGTATCAGGCAAACCAGGATGTGTGTTTCCTTCTGACCATCTACCACGCTATCACAGTACCCTTGGTAAGTGGCAATACCTCAGAAAAAAATAGTTGCATAGTATGCCTAATGAGACTGGATACTAGGGTTCTTATCTTTCATATAATCTTGGGAAACATACTGGGCCTATTACTTATTTAATAATAGGTTAGGGAGCCTAACTCATATAATAATGAGTTAGGGAGCCTATTTACTTATTTAGTTTATTTATTTGTAGCAGCTTAAAGAAAAATGTGTTTTATCAATTAGTAGAAAATTATATAATTTAAATGATGAAGGCAGGCAGTGGCTCACACTTATAATCCCAGTACTTTGGGAGGCCGGGGAAGGGAGGATCTCTTGAAGCCAGGAGTTTAAGAATAGCCTGGACAACATGATGAGACTCCATCTCTACACAAAATTTGTAAAACTTAGTCAGTGCAGTGGCATAGTGGCACACACATGTACTCCCAGCAACTCAGGAGGCTGAGGTGGAAGGATCCCTTGAGCCCAGGATTCCAGGCTACAATGAGCTATGATTATCCCACTGCACTCCAGGCTGGGTGACAAAGCCGTATCTTAAAAAAACAAAATAAAAACACAAATCAATTTTTTCTAACATAACATAAAATGTCCTGGATGAGTTATGAAAAATAAATGGGCTTCTTTTCTCTGAAACTCTCTATAAACTTTGGTTGGTGAGAGTTTCAGAAAAAAAAAAAAATCAGAATCTGTAGCCAACTTGAAGAGTCACATCTTGGTCTGGTTTTCTCTAATAGAAATCTATCATACCTCTTGCATTGCTTAAATTAAAAAGATGACTTTTCAACATGTACATGCATTTTGTTTATTTACTCACTCATACTGTGCCTTGTTCCATAAAATATGTCAGACTACCACATGCACATATGTAATTTTCATAAAATTTGGAACACCAGCAGGTTTGTGAAGCAGGTTGGATAACAATAAAAACCTGCTCCCTATTACTTTACTTTCTTCTTCTTCGTTTTTTTTTTTTTTTTTTTTTTTTTTTTGGTTTATAGAGGGGATCTCTCCATGTTGACCAGGTTGGTCTTGAACTCCTGGGATCGAGCAATCTTCCTGTCTCAGCCTTCCAAATTTCTAGGATTACAGCCATGAGCCACCAAGCCAAGCTCTATAACTTTAATTTCCTATGCAAGTACACTAAGCTAGATGATAGCTGCTTGTTCAGAATTGGGATTTGAGAACATAAAATAAAGTCTAGAATCTAGCCCATATTATCAATATCTTTATTCCATTATTGACTAAATAGTATATCTTAATCTTAACACAAACTATAAAATACGTTAAATTTTATCAGTTCCTTGACATCATATTCAAATAATTTTAATGAAATAATGAAAAAAACTGAATTAGTGAGCTAGAATGAACACATAGTAATTTAGACTAATTCTTGTTCTACTAAAAAATGAGATAGAAATGTCCACACCAGTTTTAAGTGGATCATTTCCTTTAGCCTTGTAAGAGAACCAGGATTTTTATATAATGGGATATTTATGGGGTTCATTTGTCTCTCTCTAAAACAGATATGGTGGTAAATTCCAGTGTCTTAGAATGTGACCTCAATTGGAAATAGGGTCATTGCAGATGTAATTTAGTTAAGATGAGGTCACACCGTCGTAGGGTTAACTCTTAATCCAATATGGTAAGTATCACTATAAAAGGGAACAGAGAGAGAGTGACCATGTGAAGACAGGAAGAGACTGGAGTTAAGCTGCCACAAGCTGAGGAAAATCTAGGCTGCCAGAAGACAGAAGAGGCAAGGTAGGATTCTTCCATAAAGGCTTCAAAGTGAGCATGGCTCTGCCTATACCTTGATTTCTGACTGTTAGCCCCCACGATTGTGGAAGAATGCATTTCTGTTGTTTTAAGCAACTCAGTTTGTAGTAATTTGTTACATCAGCACTCAGAAACTAATAGGATGTAGAATTTTTAAAATAAAAAATAAGCTATTTATATGTAACAGGAATATATATTACATTTTAATTTAAATGACTTTATATCTCTTTATGTTTATTTTTATTGGAAGTTTATAACTTGAAAAGCTTTTTGTTCTAGATATTTCAAGATGGTGATTGTAGAATTACGTCTTCAGAGAGTAAAGTTGATTAGTACATTCAACTGAATTTATCTCATGCTTTTATAGATGGTTTTCCCTTCATGAATTCACTCAATTTTCAACATTTCTCCTATCCATAAAAAGGATTATTCCCTTATGGTCAGTTGTGTTGATTAACTTCTATTTTTAAAATATTCTTTGCTTTCTTGCTAATTATTATATAAGACAATTTAAGAAGTTTTGCCCTTGAGAAGCTTTTTTCTAAAATTGCATATGCTTTAATTTGTGGAGATTTATGTTCATTTATGCATGAATACTAAACAGGAATATGTATTTATATGTAAATGGTCAATCATACCTATTTGACTTTAAATTTGACCAAAGTTTATTATTAAAAATTAAAATAAAATTGTGTCACATACATATCTCTGTTCATATTTGTTTCTGAAGTAAACTTTGGATTAAAATTTACACAATATTTGGCCAAGATCGAAGGGAACTCCATTCTGCGATTATTTCTTTCATTTAATTAAGTGGGCATGAAGCCTTTAGAAAAAAGAAATACATGTGCATTCAGAATCCTGGCTCTAATTAGAGAAACTAACGGCAGAGCTGTTGAAATGCACCTGAGCCACATGTGTGGCCTTGGAGAGCAAACTCTTTAAAAAAAAAAAAAAAAATTACAGAATTAATTCCTAACCAAACAACAGACATCTGGCCACTATGAACAAAAGTTTCAAGGAATTATGGTAATGAAGAAATTATCCAATACTGGATCTTGTGTGTGGCTAATGTCTCATCTTGATATTATATGGGAAAGTGGTAGCTGATACACGCAGGAAAAAAAAAATAAAAAAAAACACTGACTACTGACACTCATATTTTGATTTATTGTTCTAAAAGTTATTCCAAATTTAGTTAATCTTTTTGTCTATCTTTTCAGAGCTGTGCTAGAAAATCGAGCTCCACAGCCTTTCTCGGGGACATTATATACTCTTTGCTGAGAACATATTACTTTCATGGTAGACAGAATTATAGCCCCCTCGAAGACATTCGCAGCCTGATCACAGGAACCTGTGACTACGTTATCTTATAGGGCAAAAAAGGATTCACAGATGTGATTAATAAGAACCATGGCACAAGATTGTCCTAGACTACTCAGGTGTGTCCTTAAAATAGGTTCTTAAAATTTAGATTATCTTTTTAAC
Organism: Cacajao melanocephalus; assembly: GCA_963573385.1. NCBI lineage: Eukaryota > Metazoa > Chordata > Mammalia > Primates > Pitheciidae > Cacajao > Cacajao melanocephalus. The sequence continues at coordinate 2,340 of CAUYLG010068552.1, read as the reverse complement.
GTGTGGTCAGAAAGAGGTAGATGTAACTATGAAGGAATGGTCAGAGAGATGCACCCTTGCTAGCTTTGAGGCTGGAGGAAGGGGACCATGAGTCAAGAAAGGCAAGAAGTCTCTAGAAGCTGGAAAAGGCAAGATAATTATTTTTCTCCTAGAGTCTCTGGGAAATAACACAGCCCTGTTGACACCTTGATTTTAGCCCATGTCAAATCTTCGAACCTATATAACTGTAAAAGAATATATCTATATTTTAAGCCACTAAATTTGTGGTAATTTGTTACAACAGTTACAGAAAACCAATGTACCTTTGTTGATACTTTATTTTTAAATATCTGATTATTCTTTAGAAATTCTGCATAAATTTTAATTACTATCTATTTTGCTGAAGTTAGGGTCATAGTGACTAGTGTGTACTTGATGAAAATATTATTTTGAGCTCATCCCGCAAAATCTAGCAGGATATAAAAATATTTGGCTATATAATAGAACAATTGTAAATGATGCAAGTAACACTTAATTATGGTTGCAAAAATGGCTGGATCTCAGTCACTTCAAAGCTGAGTTTTAGCTCTTTGAAAAATTCTCTTTTGGTGAAGCAGCAAAATATATATATTTTTAAACTGGGATAATTTCTAAGAAATAAGATACAGTGGCACTGATAGCATTCCACTTCACTTCCTACCTGAATTGCTCATTGGTAACCTGGGACTCTATTATACTAAGTGTCCAGCAGGGGCAGCAGTGTTGAATACTTTTCCCACCATCCAAAACAGATGAAGTTGGCTGAACCTAAAACTGCTCATGTGACAGTACATTTCATTTTGTCATTGGCAAGCACTTAACATACCGTAGTTGAAACAGAAATGAAAATTATGTTGTGTGTGAGAGGGGTCAGAAAAATAGAATTGGGTATTGCAAGGTCATCTTTTTTATTTCTCCATGTGTTAAGACAAAATCCTGATCACAGCATACATTTTGCATACCAGTAGACAAAATCATGGCAGAAGCTGCAAGTAGACAGTGGAGTTCCACCAAACCCATCCTGACTCATTTTAATGCAACCATTAATTGTATTATTTATATTCCATTCATTATTACAAAAGTGTATATTTCAGGTTCCAATGCTAAACAGAACAGGACTCTAGCACAAGACTGCCCTAGCCAAACCTGGATATGTGGTTTGCTCTGACCATGAGCCACTCTATTGCAGAGCCATTTTCAAGGAGAGACCCTCAGAAAGAAATAGCTGCATGCTGTGCCCAGAAAGGCTGTGTTTCCTATAGTAGAATGCTGGTAAATGTTTAACAACCAGCTCTAAGGGTAGAGGAGTGAGGTTGGGAAATATGATTTGTAGCACTTGTTAATTACTGTGTGTAAATATTGCTACCATGAACAATTTCAAGCTACCAAATTAAAGTCACTGAATGTGGAATTGAAAAGAGATGCACACAATCAGTCCTAACTAGCTAGTAGGCGCTGACTACAGTGTACCACTAGCTGTCTTAGCTGTGTCTTGGGATTCACACACACACAAGGCATGTAGGCAGAGCCATGCATAGCTGGATTCTAAGGATACCAGAAGTGACTATCATAGACTCGAAATGAGAAGTTCTTCCATTTTCTCTTGGTATCATTTATAAGTCACAGATTCTAACATGAAGATGGGGGAACCATTGGGGAACTTTTTGAAGTTTATTCAGTTAAAGATTAAAATATTGCATTTTTTTTTGAAAGAAAGAAAAAGAGAGAAAAGAAAGAGTGAAAGAAAGAAAAAAAAAGAATGTAAGAGAGAAAGAAAGAGGAAAAGAAAGAGGGAGAGAGAACGGGATTCTTGTTCTATTGCCCAGGCTAGAAAGCAGTCTAAAAATGGGTATTAAAAACCTCTTTTATGCCAATAATTGTGCTTAACAATGAAGACAGGAAGGAATAAGGGATGAAAATAACAAAGAAGCAGCCAACCAATCTTTTATTTAAACCTGTGAAATGCTATGCAATTGCTGAGGAGTGATTTACTTCCAATTATGTGGTCACTTTTAAAATAAGTGTAATGTGATACTGAGAAAAATATATGTTTTGTGGATTTGGGGTGGAGAGTTCTGTAAATATTAAGTTTATTTGTTCCAGGTCTGAGTTCAAGTCCTGGATATCCTTGTTAATTTTCTATCTCGTTGATCTAACACTGACAGTATAATGTTAAAGTCTCCCACTATTATTGTGTGGGAGTCTAAGTCTCTTTGTAAGTCATTAAGAACCTGCCTTATGTATCTGGGTGTTCCTGTATTGGGTGCGTATATATTTAGGATCGTTATCTCTTCTTGTTGCATTGATCCTTTCACCACCATG
>CAUYLG010068551.1:0-46655 GCA_963573385.1 Cacajao melanocephalus | reverse complement strand
CACTCATTCTCTGTCAGGCCTTGTTCTCTTGCTGATGAGGAGCTGCGATCCCCTGTAGGAGGAGAGGCATTCTGATTTCGGGTGTTCTCAGCCTTTTAGCACTGGTTTCTTCCCATTTTTGTGGATTTATCCACCTGTTGTCTTTGTAATTGCCGACTTTCAGATTGGGTCTGAGTGGATGTCCGGCTTGTTGGTGCTGAAGTTTTTTCTGTTTCTCAGTTTTCCTTCGGTGGATGCCCTTTCCCCACAGAGCTAGGCCTTCCAGGGTTCAGCTGTGCTTACTGTGAAACTCTCGGTCCTCGGCACTTCTAATTGCTGTTCTCCTTGTGGGAATGGGACCAGCGGAGCCCGACTCAAAGAGCACCCAGTCCCGTATACTCTGCACTGAGAAGCACCGTGCTGCACCGGGGCGCCGGCAAAACAGCTTTGCCGGCCAAAGAGTCGCGCTGGCGACCCATATGGCTCCTCCGCTGGGTAGCTCCCAGTTTGTGGGCAACAGAAATTCGTCTGAAATTGCGGCGTCCACTCTCTCTCTGAGCTTTCACTAGGAGCTACAATCCTGAGCTGTTGTTAATCGGCCATCTTGGATCTCTCTCCCTAATTTTTTTTTTTTTTGCATTTTTAGAAGGGATGGGGTTTCAACATGTTGGCCAGGATGGTCTCAATCTCCTGACCTTGTGATCCACGCACCTCTCTCTCCCAAAGTGCTGGGATTACAAGTGTGAGGCACCACACCCAGTCACTTTTTTTTTTTTTGTAAACTGTAAAGATGGCTAATGCTATAATTCACTTCAATTTCACTGCCTAGCTTAAAGAAGAGTCAGAGCCATCAACTCCATAGGTTTCCAGTACATGTTACAGCATGTTTACTATTCCTTCATACTAACCAGCCATATTTCCTCTTTAGACATAATGAAGTTTATTCTGATGAAACTGACCATATCAAAGTTTAAGTTATTGTTATTCACTGGAATCCTTCAATTGCACCAATGTATTTATTACATATAGCTGTTCGTATAGTGTTTGGCACACAATAAGGAGTTTATAAATGTTTGCTATTTTATAACCATCATCATCCTTACCATTCTGATTGAACCTAACAGCCATTCAGTATACAATTTACATGTTTTGAGATATATTTTACGAGTTAGACATATACTTATGAATTACAGTAAGATAACTTATTTGGCAGTTCATGATCCCATATGATACAATATTTAATTACATAAAATATACCTAGAATAATATTAAATACATAATGTGTAAAATATAACACTTTTATAAGAAAATTATTCCTCAATTGTTCATTAGATAATTTTGAGCCAATCAATTTTTTCAGCTTTGAAATTCTATCTTGCCAGATGTATGTCTGAGAATCTAAATTTATCTTAGGGTTAACTAAGTATTCCTCAATGACTTAATTCTGAATCAGTAGAATGTGACATTACTGGATTTTAATTTGGATCCAAAGAAAAATTATACCTAAGAGGAGATATGCATTATAAAGTTCTGTGCTATAAAAAGAAATGTCCTCTAAGTGAAAGTTCTGGTAAGAAGAAAAACAAAGAATTTTTCTTCTTTGATCATTCTTATCTGTTGAAAAGAATTATGTCTCTTAAAAAATAACACCCACACATTTGGAAAAAATGAAAGGATTTGTAAGACAGTGTATCTAGGCCAAAAGTATTAGTTTAGGGATCATATTAATCTCTGTGACACTATAACAAAGAATTGTGAAGTGAGATAGACAGTGTAAAACTGGTCCTTCGAAAAGAGTAACATTAAAAATTGAGCATGCTAAGATGATCAAACATGATAATGTCAAAAGAAACAGAGAATTACTTCTCTTTCTCTGAGAGAAAACCAGGTAAGACACGAAGCACTTAATTGCTTTGTGATAGATACAAATTTAAAAGAAACTTAGGAAAGTTTTACTTATGCATTTAGTACATATTATTGCACACCTCATATATGTCATGCACAGAGTTTTACTAGCAGGGCTATATTTGCTTTATCTTTGTAGGCTTATATTACTAATGCATTTATTCAGTAGCTGAGTGCCTACTGAATGCTGCTGAGTGTTAAAGGCACAGAAAAAGGCAGGATTTCTGAGCTTACCATGGTACTTCATAAAACAGGAGACTGAAATGACCAATACACATACAAAGATTTATTTAGCTTCGCTAGACATCAAGGAAATGCCAGAATCACCTGCATACGCCATTTCACCAGATGGATGAAATTTAAAAAACACACAATACCAAGTTTTTGCATGTATGTGGAGTAGTCGAAACCCTAAGACACTGATGATGAGAATCTAAATTGCTACAACCATTTTTAAAAAACCTGTTTGGCAGTAGTGACTAAAGCTGAATATTTATATGTCCTCTGACCTTGCAAATGTACCCATAAATGTGTTTGTCTGTGAGTGTGTGTCAGAAAAGCATGCCTATGTCCACCAAACAAGAATGTTCAGAGCACTGCTGTTGAAATGCCTAGAATTGACAAGTCCATTGAAGGTAAAATTGATAACTAAATTGTGATACAGTCATATAGTGAAATGCTACAATGCTACACAGCCATAAGAATGAACAATTACATGCAGCAATATGAGTGGACATCACAAACATCATGCTAAGTAAAATAAGTTGAACTTTAAAGAACAGCTATTCTCTAATTCTATTTATATGAAGTCAAAAATAGGCAAAACTTAGAAGAAGGTAATGAAGTAACAGGAGAAGAAGGGAAGGTTTTGAGGATGCTTGCTATGCTCTGTTTCTTGATCTGGGTGCTGGCCTCATGCATGACTTCACTTTCTGATCTTTTGTTGCACGAGATTTGTGACTCTTCTGTAAACATTTACTTAAAGAGAAACAGGTAATTTTTAATTATGATATTGCCAGGAGAAGGAGGTATGTGAAACAGCATCATGTGGGAGTTGAGTTTAAATAGGAAAGTCAGAGGTGGTCTGTCTGCAATGGCGACATTTGAGCTGAGTTGAATGAATGAGCAGAAGTTAGTGAGGTTCAAGGAGGGGAAAGAGACTTCCAGTGAGAAGTCCTTGAGATGGGAAAGTGCTGGGTGCATTCTGAAACTGAAAGAGAGAGCCAGTGTAACTTGAACAATGCGAGCTAAGGGGAGGGTGGACAAAGAAGCTGGATTTATAGAGGAGTGCCAGAAGAGGCAGGGCCTCACTGAACAGCTTAAGAACCTTACATTTTATCCCAGGCACAGGGAAGGTTTTCAGGAATTGTAGACAGAGGATCATAAGATGTAATTTGCATTCCTAAATGATCTCTCTGGCTGCTGTGAGAAGCAGTGCTACTCAGAATGGACTAAGATCCAAAGACCAGTGCCAGGTCATGAACAATTTGTTACTAGTCTATGATAAGGTAAGTACAGAAACAGACAGCAAGAATTTAGAATAATTTATATTAACTTGGTAGAACAAACATATGTCTGATGAATCTAACAATAATAAATAATTATAATAATTATAAATAAATAACATAAATAATAAAATATAAATATAAACAAAATAAATATAATAAAAAATTGGCCTGGTAGTATTTTGTCTCATTTTATTTCATTTTATTCTAGTTCATCTTCATTTTTATCTTATAGTCTATGATGCATAAAAATAAAATAAAATAATTACATGCCTTTTACCACAAATAGTTCAAGTAGCACTGGCATAGAGACAGATTAAACAGAGTACAAATGATGGTTAAGAAACCATATGAAGTAAAATGCAATATTCTAGGGGAGGAAAGATAACATATTTAATTGAGAGAAAATTTTGTCTAAAAAAAGCTACAAGGTCAATAGTACTTCTAAATACTTCAAATCAAGTTTAAAAGGTGAACAGGCTCTGATATGGATTAGCCGTGTCCCCACTCAAAATTTAATCCTGAATCGTAATCCCCATAATCCTCACATGTCAAGGAAAAGACCAGGTGGATGTAACTGAATCACAGGGGTGGTTTCCCCATGCTGTTCTCGCGATTATGAGTGAGTTCTCACGAGATCTGATGGTTTTCTAAGTGTTTGGTAGTTCCTCCTGCATCTATTTTCCCTCTTGCTGCCTTGTGAACAAGATGCCTTGCTTCCCTTTTATCTTTGGCAATTATTCTAAGCTTCTTGAGGCCTCCCAGCCACATAGAACTGTGAGTCAATTAAACTTCTTTCCTTTCTAAATTACCCAGCCTAGGGCAGTGCTTTATAGCAGTGTGAGAATGGACTACTACAGGTTCCAAATTGCCCTAGTACTTCCAACATGCACCATATTTCTGCAGGATCTTTTTTTAACTGTCTGCAGTGGAAAACAATGCTTGAACACCCTAGTTCTTCTTAAGGAACTCTCCTGCCCACTGGGTAACCCATCAAGCCTTTGTCTCTCTCCCTCTTTCTCTCAAGACTTTTTAGAGGATCTCTTTGAACCAATACAATCAAATGACTTCCTAATAGACAAAGGGGACAGATTTCCATAGACAATTTATACTAAACACCACAACACAGTCTGCAATGAAGAGAATAAAAGAAAGGACGCATAACCTCTGTGGTAGTAGAGTACATTCTTGATGTAAGATGATGATGAGCATACTGTTGGAAAGTGAAGACAAGGGGAAATGTTCAAGATAAGCAGAGTGAATAAGATAACTAGGCTATCACTACCTTCTGGCACTTTTCTATTGCATTTATTTGCCACTAGCCCTTACTGCCTCATATATGGACAACTTTGATACCCATCCATTAGTGTCCCATCTCAAGTTCTTTCACTTTTCAATTATTTATATACCCCAATGAAATCTATTTTGGGATTTAATCTTCTCATCATTGCTTTGTTCGTGTCATTGTCCTGTTCAAAGCTTATTACTGACTCCCTGTTGCCTATACCATAGAAGGCAAATTCCTTAGCCAGGCACGCAAGGTCTTCCCCTAATTTCTTCAAAGTCTATCTTCAACTAACTTTTCATAGATTACCTACCATGAATCACCTATGTAATTCTTAATAATAGGTGGTATGAGGTGATGATTGAGAGCACAGATACAGGAGCTTTTACTCTGTGGCCTTAGCAAATTACTTGATCTCTCTGTGTCTCAGTCTTCTCATCTGTAAAATGGGAAACTACCAATACCTATAGTACCAACTCTATAGAGTTTTGTGGGGACAAAATGAATTAATAACTGTAAAATACTAAAGAATGCTTGACATATAATAACCAATAAGTATTAGCTATGATTTTTTTTCACGTTAATCAACCAAATGGCTACCAAGCAAGACACACAATTCCTACCTTGTCATTTGACTCATGGCATTTTTCCTAAATATGGAAAGCTCTTGTTTTGCCCTCTCTCATCTCCTAATCCCTCTCTGACTTTTCCTGTAAGAGTTCTTTCAAGTACCATTCCCTCTTAAAGATTAAAGCTCTTAGGCTCCCATAATATTAAGGAATTCTTCTTGGTAGTGATTCTATGCCAATCACTCATCCTGTGCTCATTTTTTTTTTTGTTTTTTGTTTTGTTGTTGTTGTTTAATTAATGTACAGCTATCTTCCCATCTTGTTTATAAGCTCTTTCCAATCAGTAACAGGTTATATATATTTTTTTTACCTTCAGCAACAAAAGCGTATTATCATTTAAACATGTGTTTATATACTTCATGAATGACGTTTGTAGCATATTTCATTGTGAAAACTGATAATCTTTTTTATAGCTAACAAACGTTTGTTAACTAATTATGTTTTTTCTGAAATATAATTTCATAGAGTAAATCTATGGTTTCCTTTAGCTTCAATGTGATAGACTATGCAAATAAAACATCAAATCACCTAATTTTACATAAAGTAACAATATTTTCATTTAACATTATATATTTTGTCAGATATTCTATACTAAATTGCACCGTACTCTAAATTATGAAAAATACGTCCTTATTTAAGCAGCATAGTCAATTGCTCATCTAATCTTCTAAGTTGAAGATTTATTGCTATATCTTTTACAACAATACAAAATTGTTTAAAATATTTGAAACCACGTAATAAATAATGTCTATTCTTTGGGGTGTTTTTGGTATGAAGATAACAATTGAATCACCCCTAAGTTGCTGATTATAAAAGAAGTGATACATTCTTCTTAAGAACACTGTTATCTGCTTAAGAAAGAAGAGCAAAGCAGATTAAAGGTACTATTTATAAAGCCGTGGAACTGTGATGTGGCCGTAATAATTCATAGGGTTAAGAGGATCAGGCACCAAATCCACCAAACCCATGTCAGTCTCCTTTTCTCCTTTGTGACACTTTCTCAAGACATTGGGAAGAAGAATGATTTTTAGAACAGACTGGGTAAGTTTCTATTCCTCTCTCTTTGTAGAAACACTAAAATCTACTAGGAATACAACAGCATGTACTTACAAAAGCACAGCGTCTCTAAACTGGCCTTAAAAAGTTCCCAGAATCAAGCTCAGTGAGTTGTGTCTTAAGCTTCTTCAGAATGCCTCACAGCTGGGGCTACTGGTAATTACTCCAAGCAGCTCCACCAAAGAGGACTTCAAAGAGGTTCCTGGGCCATCCCCAGTGCTCTAGGAAGCCTCAGCTCTTTTGGTTTTTTCACCAGACCATTTACAAGGCTTGGAAACATTGAAAATATCTTTCATCTTTTTAATTCCTCTGCAGTCAATCATGTTTTTGTTCAATTTCATATATGGTCCAGTGCCCTTCTCTGCACATCTGTTTTGCAGGCAAGCATGTAAATTCAGGCAGCTTTACCAGGGTTGTTCAAGTTCAATAAATAACATTCCACATGAGGGTGAAGGTGAGCACACATGTCTTCAGATCCCATCCAAGCATTTACATGAACAGAATTTGAAACATTGCCTTGTAGACTTAGGTTCTTTCTTGATTTACAGGCTATAAGAAACAGTCTAGAAAAATAAAGTTGCATTGATCCATTGTGGCTAGATTTTCAAGATCTCACAACTTAAGAAACAATAAATCTTTCAACTTCTGATTGATCTTGTAATAAATATATGGTGAGAAGGAATTGGATGTGACATGAGAGCCTTTGGTGACTGCCCACCAGGCAAGATTTCAGGGATGTTAAAAAACTCTTGGATCCATACCATAATGCCTAAAACCTTGATCTTCAGATTTATCCACTCATTTAGTCCATCATTCAAAGAAAATTCACAGAATGTCTGAAGTTTCCCAGGCACAATGCTGAGAGCAAAAGAGGTGCTGAAGACAGTAAGTTCAATAAAATACTAAAACCACTTCTAAGAAACCTATACATTTGTTGGGGGGAAAGAAGGTCAAAAAATAAATATATACCATAATACATGAAAATGCTATGAAAGTGAGAGGTATAAAGATCTTTAGACAACAATGAAGAAAAGATAATATTGCTTAGTGGATTGCAAAGGTCTTCCAGAAAGAGAGGATTTTTTTTTTTTTTTTTTTACTTTAGGTGCATATTATATCTGGCATTTCTCCCCATGTTATCCCTCCCCACCCTCCCCTCCCTGAGGATACAAAGGAGTTTGTCAGCTACAGAAGGCCATGGGACAGAATGCCACGTAGAAAGAAAACAACAAATAAAAGCAGAGAGGCCTGTTGATAGGAAAAGGGAGGAGTTTCATGAAACAATAATAGAGGGTTTTTTAAAAAAATTGCACAAAGGTTTTTAAAGATCATGTTTGCTTCAGAAGAAAAACCTGGATTAAACCTATTGAAAATATAATGCCAATAAAGGCTCCTAAGCAAAGGAGTGAAACAATGACAAGTTTTGCTGAGGGTAGGAAACAAGTGGAGTTATAGATAGCAGAGGCTGGAAGAAAGGAAAGTTTACTCAAGAAGCTACAGTGCAGGCCCAGGTTGAAAATGATAAAAGCTTAGATGTCATTAAGGCATTATCTATGGTTAAAGTTCGGATACTATGATGGAACAACCTTATATGGTTTAAATAGTACAAGTGAATGTAAGAATCTTCTTTCCCGACAACAAATGTTTCAGAGTAATAAGAAAGAGAGAAAGAAGGTGCCAGGTGCCCAAGATGTTAGAAAGATAGAAAAGAAGGGCAAAAACCGGAACATGATAGCCCAATTTGGAATTTTACTTAAAAGCAACTTCGGATCACAATTTAAAATGAATCAAAATAATGTTACAGGTGTTCTGATGAGAATTTTATAGCACAGAATGATGAGGAGAATGGGAACCATAGTTAGACCTTCAGACAGGGACACCAAATCCAATTGTGCTGTGTGTGAGCTGTACAGTAATATGAGGTGGCCCTGTTTCCCTTCTCAGGAGCCTAGCACTCAAAAGTCAAACATAAGTTCAAGTCTTATAAACTTAAAATGGATATAAGAGTACTTAACACACTAAAGTTCAAAGGTATAAGGATCTTTCCAGTCTTTTTTTGTGAGCTAACATATAACTATGTTTATTAATAATAAAAACTCAGCGGTGTGGCAAAACCACGATGACTCCCTGGGTGGAAAACCTGAGGCACTGGCTATGATGACACTTATACTTACAGGTGAGAAACTGAGAAATGGAAAAGTTGAGAAATCTTTGAGTGATAACGTGACACAAATTCAGGGTCAAGATCCAGTTTAACACTTGGACCCTTTCCTGAAACTATGAGGCTGCCTCACATCCACAGATTCTACTGTTTTTCTACCCAACTTAATGATTTGTAATCATGAATTAAACTAACTTCTAGGAGGACAAGGACATTGAATAAACCTACAGTGTCACTTCACTAAGGCAAGATGGTAATGTCCATTTACATTCTTTTCAAAATGTATTTTTTATTTTTATAGATTTAGTGGGTACCAATGCATCGTGGTGAAGTCTGGGCTTTTAGGGTAACCATTGCCTGAATAAGGCACATCATACCTGTTAAATAATTATCATCCCTCCATCCACTTCCCTCCTCCCACCCTTTCACATCTTCAATGTCTATTATTCCAGTGTTTCTATGTCCATGTGTGCACATTGTTTGGCTTCCACTTATACCCAATGATAATATGTGGCATTTGACTTTCAGTGTCAGAGTGATTTCACTGAAGGTAATGGCCTCTAGTTCCATCGATGTTGCTGCAAAATACACAATTTCATTCTTTTTTTATGGTGGCACAGTATTCTATGTGTATATATGCATACCATGTTTTCTTTATCCAATCATCCATCGATGGACACTTAGGTTGATTCCGTGACTTTGCTATTGTGGATGGTGCTGCAATAAACATACAACTGCAGGTGTCCTTTTTATATAATGATTTTTTTCCTTTGGGTAGATACCCAGTAGTGAGATTGCTAAATCAGGTGGTAGTTTTATTTTTAGTCCTTTGGGAAATCTCCATAGTGTTTTCCATAGAGGTTGCACTAATTTGCATTCCAACCAATAGTGTATAAGTGTTCTCTTTTCTCTGCATTTTCACCGACATGTGTTGTTTTCTGACTTCTTATTAATAACCATTTTCTGATTGGTGTAAGATGGTATCTCATTGTGATTTTAATTTGCATTTCTCTATGATTAGTGATAGTGAGCTGTTTGAATTAGACATTTATTTGTCAAAGAACTGCCCACCAGATTTACAGATGACCTATAAAACTTGTAAATGCTTCTTATGCATCAACAAATTAGCACCACTGGTTTGTGAGATAGCAAGGTATAGCGTTTTGTTAGGCATATGCAGAGGCAGCACCTTGCAATTCTGATTCAATAACATTCCTAAATGTTTAGCTCTGACCTGTAGTTAATTTTCCTGCTTTAACAGCTGCAATGTGACCATACAGAGTGTTAGCTAAATAAACATGACAACTACCAAAAATTTTCATTTTAGCAGTACAGATAGTGACCACAGAGAGTGCAGAAGTATAACATTACATAAAAAAAAGTGTAGTTGGCAGTCTGGCAATAGTTAATAACTTTCTGATTTGTGAAACTCTTTCTTCTGGTACTAAACTCAACACTTTATGGAAAGTCCTATACTGACACTTCAATGTGGGAACTATTTCTAAAGAAAAGGAAAATACATTTTATGCTGCACTGCATTATGAATTTCAAGGTAAGTAAATAGAAGAAAAAGATTTTAACATATGCATTAAGGAAAAAGAAAAAAAAACCCTCTGCTTTGTGCTCTGAGCTATTCATCTCAAAGATTCCACAGACCACCAGCCTCACTCTGGTCTCCAGGAGTTCAGGGAAGCACTGTACCTCCAGCACTTTCCTGTCCAACAGCATTGGCTTGGAGCTGCAGGGGTTAGGGGGATGCTGGGAGAAGAAAGTGTAAACAAGGAGCCATGAATGATTATCCACCCTTTCCCACTCTGAGATTATGGTTGCATTGCCTGCTATCAGCATCACAGAAATAGAGGAGGCTGGGCACTATGGCTCACGACTGTAATCCCAGCATTTCAGGAGGTCGAGGTAGACAGATTGCTTGAGCCCAGGAGTTCAAGACCAGTCTGGGCAACATGGCAAAGCCCCATTTCTACAGAAAATATTTTAAAAATTAGCTGGGTGTGATGAGGTGCACCTGTAGTCCCCGCTACTTGGGAGGCTTAGGCTGGAGGATACTTTGCATTCTGGAGGTAGAGGCTGCAGTGAGCTATGATCATGCCACTGCATTCCAGCCCAGGTGACAGAGCAAGACCCTGTCTCAAAAAAGAAAGAAAGAGAGGGTGAGAGAGAGAGAGAGAGAAAGAAAAAAAAAAGAAAGAAAGGAACGACAAACAAAAGAAAGAAATTGTTGCTAAAAGCAACAATGAACTTTGTTTCTCAACTGCCTCCCACATACCACTCAGGCATCCTAATATGATGATAACTACAGTAATGGTACTGCCCTCTTCCAGAATTGTGCCTAACTCTTTGATAGGATCAGGGATTTTCTGTGGTTCCTTTTATTCTTAAAAGAATAAAAAACAGCATCATTTTATTCAGCTATACACTGTGGTGAGTTCCTGGTGTATGTGAATTTCTGTGATGTTTCAAAATGCCTTCAACAATATCTTTTGCCTTTTCAGTCTCCAGTGATATATTGACAACTAGTGTAACTCAAATATCACAACTGATTTTTAAAATTTACACACATAAATAGTTTAACAGATATGGATGTGGAAATAGCTAGAAACTGGTTAACATAGTAGCTTGTGGAGACTGACTTCAAAAATTAACTTGCCTTATACTATGTGAAAAATATAACATAGATTTACTTAATGATTGTGAGTTTTTAATTCTTTTATTCTTGAATTTGATCAACAGAATGCAGAATATTAATAAATAATTAATATTCTGGCCTTTGTTGGACTGTGGCAAAACTGTTATAACTAATGTATTTATTAGAGTTTATAAAATCTTTTTAACCATCAATAGAACAAAACCTTTAACATATCTACTTCCTCATTCATGGGAACAACTTTGGAAAATTTTGCTATTTTATGAAAACAATTCATAAACTTATATGTGTGCATCAAGCAATTAACTACATAAAATATTTTTTAGCGTATCTTGACTATACATAAACCATAAAATCTCTTACTGTTTTTATTTTTATTTAATTCATGTATCAGTGAACTCAAAGCATTTAGTAACGTGCCAGACTGCACTTAAGTCATATGAATAATTTATAATATATGAACTAATTTGTACTGTCTCCACTGTTAAACTTATTTGTTGCACAAGGTTTAAATCAGCATGACCATTTGAAATTCAAAAATTGATCCATCAAATTTGTTCAACCAACAAATCATTGAATACAAAACAGAAATTATTCTCTTTACTCTAAAAATCTGTTTTAAAATATGCATCTGCACATTTTAAATTTATATATTTCTTCTCAGTTTCCCATTAGCTAAAAATTGCTTAAAGTTGATTTATATCATAATGACAGAGAAACTAAAATAACTGACAAGCATAAAATATTTCTAACTTTAATGGGTACATTTGGATCTTTCACAACACATATCTATGCACAAGAAAAAACATGCTACTTTTTAACTAGATATTAAAGTCACACAAATGTCTATTCACTCAAAAAGCTGATAACATCACTGAACAACTAAGCAAGAGAGAATTTTTTTTAATAATCTTCCTTCTAAAATATTTCATGTATTTAACACACAACATTCTACAAATATGCACATCATCTAAGGCATTTCTTACCTGAAAATGTGGTCACATTGATCAATTCTAGAACTATAGCATATATACATAAAATAAGTGTACCCTGGTATAAAAGACACATTGAAAAATCTCTGTCATTGGGACAAATTTCAAGCTCTTGTCATTAACTGCTAACATATGCAAATCAAAGTGAATAATAATACCATAGCTAGTTAAATTTCATTTGAATTTCTATGATCTCTTTACTTTTTTGTCTTACAGTGTTTAAATAAGGTTAATTTGACATATATTAGTAACAGTACTATATAGGTGTCAAGATGCACTTGATTTTTCAACCATAGTTTTATAAAATTACCTCTTTAACAAAACCAATAGGTTTTTAACCAAAATGTTGTATCACAACATAAAAATAATTCTTTTTCTCTTTTAATGTAACATTAATGAAACATACATAACATCGTCACCTACCTAAAATAAGTTATTTTTAAAATTGCCAATACATATTTCTGTTGTGTCTGTGTGTTTGTGTGAGTATAACAATATATGTATTCAGTACCATCAGTTCTTCTAATAATATCAAATGTAGGACTTTATTTTCCATTGGTAACTGGATGACTTAATATGTTTTTGAGATAATGCAGAAAGCAATAGGTACAATCATCTGTTTAAATTATGTGGCACTTTAAATCATACTGTACACATTCTAACTTTAGAAGCTACAGCATGTGAATGTTTCCACTAGGCAAATTGTCAAGACAAATTGGATAGCAACAGTGAAAGTAGGTCTGAACTTTCTTGGCAACAAAACTGGAAGAATAAAATATTGATACAAGAGATCTCTTTAGATATAAACCACAGTTTTTGTTTTTTGTTTTTTAGCAAAAGATAACTTTTCTGTTTTTTCTAAATTGTCTAGTCAGCTAATTTATAAATGTTATGTTCTTTTTCCCCAAAACAGCAAACTATTGGCTTTTTTATATTTTTCCCTCTTATTCTATGTCAATTCATTAAAAATTCAACTTTGTTCAGTGCACAGAGGATGAATGAAAATGTAAAACTTTACTCAAAATTTAATACAAAAAATCTGCCTTCATTCTGATAGTTTATACAAATATTCAGAAAGATGGCACTAGTGATTATATAGCCTAGAATAAACAGAATTTTTAAAGAGAATATTGGAGTCAAGTAAACCTTCCAAATTCCTATTTATACCTTTACTAATACGTTGGAAATAAACCCATTGATAAAAGTAACAATCATTTTTGGTAACAGCAAGTAATACTATCTTAAACAATTAATAAAATGTCAGACAGAGATGGCAGATGGCAGAGACATAAAATTTTATTATCATAACCCAACTTTACTAGCATATAGGCGCTCACTTTATCACCACAGAATACAACAATACAGTTACAACATACACTAGGGCAAATGAAGAGTTCTCCTCAGGTTTTCACAACAAAGAGAAAAAAAGGTATTTCCCTTTTTCTTTCATATAAAAAGATAATGACATAAACAAGGTAACCATATTATACTAAGAAATATTAAAGGTATTGTATAATTTATTCTAAACTCTACATATATTAATCATAAGTTTAAATTATAGTAATAGTTCCTCATCAGAAATGTTCTTCAACAGAGATTGATCATCCTTTTTTGAACTGTTATGATAATTAATCCTTTAATAATCAAACAAGTGTCATCATAGTTCATGGGAAACACAAGTTATTAAAACGGAGGTATTCAATTAACACATTTGGAAACTTCAGGTGTTTTATTCTTTTATCACAATATCTAATAAATTATATAGAATCATAATAGAGTTTTACATCTTTTGGGAGGTAGCATCTTGCTCTGCTACCTAGGCTAGAGAGCAGTGGCCCACACACAGCTCACCACAGCCTTAACCTCCTGGGCTTGACATTGAGTGATATGCCCACCTCAGTCTCCTTAGTAGCTGGGACCATTTTTGGTTTTGTTTTTTGCAGAGATGAGGTCTCACTCTGTTGCCCAGGCAGGTCTCGAACTCCTGGGCTCCAGTGATCCTGCCTCAGCCACCAAAAGTGCTGGGATTATAGGCATAAGCCACATCTCCCAGTGAGTTTTACATTTTTTGTAAGAAAGTAAAAACGATAATGCCTTTACTGCCATATATATATATGTGTGTGTGTGTGTGTATATATATATATATATATATATATATATATATATATTCAAATAAGCACCACACCGAGGCAAAGTGATAAGTTTGGAAACTTAAAATA
The DNA here is from genome assembly GCA_963573385.1 of Cacajao melanocephalus. Classification (NCBI taxonomy): domain Eukaryota; kingdom Metazoa; phylum Chordata; class Mammalia; order Primates; family Pitheciidae; genus Cacajao; species Cacajao melanocephalus. The sequence goes on along the minus strand of CAUYLG010068551.1, from coordinate 32,262 downwards.
TCCAAATCTTTCTATCATGGATCATATACATATTTTATCATTGTCTTACCTCAATGATTTTGTCATGAATCTCCAGGCCATCTGCTCTGTCCGCAGGTCCATTTTCTAAAATTTTTGAAACATAAATCCCTTCAGTTGATGTTCCTTCCTGATTATTCTAAATATATAAAAAAAAATCATTAGCAGAAGAAAGATGTAAGCAAAATTTAAATATTATTAAGGACAATTTACCAAATGTAACATTTCCAATCCTCCTTAAACCTGCAATTCTCTTAGCTGGAGATTTGGCACAGAATTTTACCTTACTTAACACCAACTAGTCATTAATCAAGATGGCAGTTTTAATAAATGAGTCCAGAGTCTCTCACAATATTATCTATTTACTTCACATTTCTGAGTTCACATAAAAAGCTATGGGAAAGGGCATGTACAAGGTCAAATAAACTGGTTTTAAGTATTACTGATAAAACATCTCACTTCTAAAGAGATGTAGCAAGTAAAAGGGTGATAAGGTTAAAGAAGAAAAAACATGTATCTGGTTCCCACTGCATAACTGGTTTGAGATTTGGTCAGAGTTTTGAAAATATAATTTAGCTTTCTGATATGACAGATTTAGAAACATAGCTCTAGCTGTGCCTATAAACAGCAGAGACTGGTACCCTTACTCAAGTGTAAAATCCCAAAAGATCGCATCTAAACTGCAAGGGAACCTATGTAAAAGGGAACCCACCCAAAGCCAATCTTTACACATTTCCAGGTGCGATGTGCCTCATGGTTAAACCTCAAACGTAGCCAGTATGGTAGAAATAGGGCATTTTAGCCAGTCACAAGAAGCCAAACTTATTTAGGGAAAATATCCAACATCCTATAATAATACATCATATAATTTTAAGTGTCATTTGGCTTCATGGCAGGTTAAATAAAATTATTTCTCTTTAGCCGTCCTTGTCATGAATTTTAAGAGGCTTTTAAAAAAGATCCAATGTCATCTAAATGTCAAATACTGAAATAGAATTTATAAAAATATTCCTTAGGGAAAATGATAACAAAAATGATGTGATGAAAAGACTTTTATCTTAATAAATGAGGACTGTTTTAAAAAGGGAAGCACAACAGTCACTCGTTGCTAGGTTTTCAAAATACTAAACACAAGGAAGAAATACGTCACTGCCATCCTTACCTAAACAGAGCATATGGCTAACAACATTAAGACAGTTTCCTTGGTCAACATCTGCAATGCAGGATGCAAAAATTTCATGGCAGTTTATTGAGAAAATTAAAGAGCATAATTTTTTAAAACTTAACCACCATTTTCCAGTTATGGTGAAAATTAAGTTGACACAGGAGTTCAAGGATATAAAAGAACTTTGCAACTACAGTATATTATATAAGTTCATAATATGCACTTTGAAAACAATTGGCGTCAACATAGAGAATATTATTCATTCAATCAAACAAAGAACCTGTTTGGGAGCCAAAAATATTTCTAATCGACTGTTTCCCCTTAATATAGTAGTTCCTATTGAAATCAATCATTCCTTATTTCAACTGTTTATTCATTCATTCAATATGTATTATTTTCTTTCTAGTCTGTATTAGCATCTTCCAACTGAGTAATCTGACTTAATAAATAAAAGGTTTAACCAGGCAATACCATTGCCTAATATTATCAACCAGAAATTGCCTACGCATCTATTGTAAAATAGGTTTATTCAAGAAATTTGCCAAGAGGACTACGTAATTTAGATAAAATGTGAACTGTACTCTTCTCCTTTTAAAGTATCAAAGAGAACCAAGTTTGTTAGCTGTTGTTTTTTGTTTTTCTCAAAAATAAAGGCTGGTCACGGCGGCCCCCACCGGTAATCCAGGCACTTTGGGAGGTGAGGCAGGAAGATCACTTGAGTTCAGGAGTTTGAGACCAGCCTGGCCAACATTTTGTATTTTCCCTACTAAACAAAAATTAGCTGGGTGTGGTGGCATGCTCCTGTAATTCCAGCTACTCAGGAGGCAGAGGTAGGAGAATCACTTGAACCAGGAGGTAGACTTGCAGTGAGTTGAGATCACGCCACTGCACTCTAGCCTGAGCTGCAGAGCAAGACTCTGTCTCAAAAAGAAAATAATTAAAAAAAAATTTTTTTTTTAGTAAAATCCATGCCATGAGCAGTGGTTCATGCCTGTAATCCTAGCACTTTGGGAGGCCAAGGCGGGTTGATCACTTGAAGTCAGGAGTTCGAAACCAGCCTGGCCAACATGGTGAAATCCTGTCTCTACTAAAAATACAAAAAAATTAGCTGGGCGTGATAACGGCACTTGTAATCTCAGCTACTTGAGAATTGCTTGAACCCAGGAGGCGAAGGTTGCAGTGAGCTAAGACTGTGCCACTGCACTCCAGCCTGGGTGACAGACTGAGACTTTGTCTCAAACAAACTAACCAACAAAATAAATAAATAAAATCTGGGTATGTACTGGAATATATCCATTATGAAATCTGATATTTGATCACAAGAATAATTGTAAAGATTAAACCACTTGTTTTTCTTACTCAAAATCCACAAACAAAAGCTAAGTTCTCTATTATTTTATAAGCAATGAGTAATGCTTATTTTATAAGTAATGAGGAACACATTAACAAGGTGTTTTACCTGATTTGGTCGACCTCCTATAATATTGAATCCCAAAGTATCATTTTCTCTTTCTAACACAATAGTGAATGGCTTATGTTCTCCATCCTACAAGAAAATGTATAAAATGACTAGGTAAAAATATAAAAGAAAGAAAAATAAATACTACAATAAGTTTTTATGTACCATGAGTTACCTGTCATGTGAAAAGAGGAAAACTTTAAAATTAAGGATGGTTGAATGTGGCAGAAGGTTGAGATCTTTCTATACTTACTTTGCAAGTATGTATTTGAAAAAGAACAACTGTGCATGTGAGGGGAAAAAAATCCTATTTTCAAAAATTACTAAATGGCTTTGCATTTTGAGACATACAGCCCTTTTATCCTAATGCAGCATCTAATTCTGATTTCACTGTAATTGAAAACATATTTCTGGTTAAACCTTGGAGTTATCTTTATTTTTCCCTCCATTATGGAAAAGTAAAATATAAATTATCAATAGCGTAAAATTTTTATTTTGTAAAGTCTTACGGAATTTAAAAACACTTAACTATTTGTAAATCATATTCATGTTGCTGTTGTAATGCAGAATCTATTAGGCTTCTGTAGTCCTAATTTTAAATAATATTCCTACTCCGTTTTACATAATTCCTGCAGAATAAAAAAAGAGAATTTGTGCTAGGTAAAGTAGTATTTTTTTGGGGGGGGGGCTGGCCAAACAATCATAAAACAAATAGGAATTATATCTGCAATGTTTATTAACAAAGCCTAACTTAAACACAGGATGAATTAGTGCTGGACTAGGTGGGTTTTATTCATGGTTATAGATGTTATTAACTTTTACTTAGGAATTATTTCTGAATGATAACATTCCATAAGCATTATCATCACTACTATCAGCATCACAATATTTTCCCAGGAGCTTTTCCCAGGCAGTGCACACAGCAGCCCCTACCGGTAGCAGAAAAACATTTCTGAGGAACACAGAGGTTTTGGCTAATCTGCAAATCATGGACAGTTCTCTCACTTCTCAGGATCGCAGCTTGACTTGCTGCATGGGCTTTTCTGTCATATTATTCTAGCCGTTGCTCCTTTCCTTCAATCATTGGTTTCCTGCGACCTTGAAACCTGGACTGATAATGCAAAGCTTCTGTCTGTGCTTTTCTCTGGGTCCTCCCATTTTGTAAATTTACCTGTATATACGCATATATGTATATGCATGTATGCACTAGAGAAAGAACCCTTGAAACGAGTCTTTTAGTACACAGTGTGCGTCCATTCATCAAGGTAGAAACACTTTAGTCCCTCTCACTTCAATTTTCTCTTTTAGGTTTAAGTTGGCGCTTCAAAACTCAGTGCCTGACTTGGAGGCAGTGTGGAGCAGCCAGTCCCAAATGGGAATCTTTCTGGGTTGCTCCTCCCCGGGAGCGCTGAAGAATGAAAACAGCTCCTTGAATGGAGCGCAAATTCTGCTAAATCCCTGCTCACCATGGCAGCGACCAACAACGTCAAACACTGTGCAGAAGTCCTCCAGGAGAGAAGTAACAGCTTTATAAACAAGCTTCTTCACACGGGGTGCTGCAAAGAGGCTTGTTTATTCGGTCTGAAAGCCAGGCGGTCCAGGAGTGCAGTTCAGGGCCAGCAGCTTCGACAAAGAAGGGAAACAGCCGCTGTCTGGGGGCTCTCAGGGCCGGTCTGACCACAGATGAAGGCTCCCGAACTGGACTTTCCAAGTCGCACACACAACCCCCTACCCCACCCCCACACCTTTCTCTCTCCACACCAATGATGAGATCCTGAGGCAAGGAAGGCTTATTTAGGTAAAGTCAGGATGATGAAAAGAACTCTGCAGGTCTAAGAAATCCCATCTCTCAGTCCCTCAACTCCTGAGGCTGTCCTTGTCCCACCATGCCTCACAGTCCTCAACTTATTAGAAGTCAGTGGACGCAGGCAGTGGCAGGACAAGTGTCACCACCGGTGACACCGCTCCCGTGTGTGCCGCTGCCAGGGGCCGCGGGAATGCTGGCGGCCACGGAAGAAGAAAGTCTGGGCAGGGGGAAGTCTTTGCTTGCTTTCTTGTATTTGCTTCAGGCACAGGACAAAGGTTCAAAAAATAGGCAGAGACAGTGGGCAGGAAGGTAAAAGATGCAGAACGAGAGTCTGGATGGAAAATGAGTTTTCCCAATTCCACTTTCCCAGGGGAAAGTTAGAATCCAATCTGTTTCACTCTTTCCAATCGTAATATAAGCAGAAAGGGGACAATCCTTAACTTCAATGCCAATCCATTCGCAAGATAATGACAGGAAAGTATGATTAGGGCGTGGATGCTTCCTGCTGTATAGTAAGAAAGGATGCCCCATTCCAAAGGAATCCTGAAGTGTCAGAAAGAACTGTTCCTCTTCCCACCCAAATCAACCATGCCCGCGGCGTCCACCCCCCTTTGCTTACCCTGCGGTGGCCGCCACCCAGGTCCCCGACGAAGTTGCGGATGTGAGCCATGTATTGGGTGAACTTCTCCTGGTACCTGCGCGCAGTGAGCTGCACCTCGCCCTGTAGCGCCCACAGCTGCGCCAGCAGCGCCTTCTCGCGCCGCCTCCAGGCGAGGACCCGAGGCCCCGGTCCCCGCCCGCGGCCACAGCTGCCGCCCGGCGGCCCCCCGCGCGCGCCCCCGCCCCAGCTGGCCCCTGGTGCCGGCCCGCAGCCCTCCCGTGCCAGCACCTCCCCACTGCCCGTGCCCGAAGCGCAGCCCCCGCGGCTGGGGAGGCGGTGGGCAGGTCGGAAGTCGCAGTGTTCGACGTGCGCCTCCAGCTCTTGCAGCCGGACAGAGTGGCCGCAGCCGCGGTAGTCACACTGGACGCGCAGCTTCTGGATGAGGCTGTGCAGCGGCAGCACCCGGTACAGCTCGCGGGGCACCAGGGGCTGGCACTGCAGCGGGCACCGGCGTCGCCGCACAGCCCAGGGCAGCAGGCAGCTGGCGCAGAATACGTGCCCGCACGGCGTGCACAACGGCTCTTCCAGCACCTGGCCGCACAGCTTGCACTCGAGAGCCGGGTCCACAGCTTCTGCGAAGCGCTCCAGGGCAAAGCCCATGTTAGGGATGGGGGAGAAAGGTGAGCGAAAGCAGAGTCTGTCTTTTCCGACCCCCACTGCGTTCCCCGGCCACCCCGGGGCAGCGGTCTCGAGGCGACGGCCGTGGCTAGTCAGACGGAGGTGGCGGGTGGGAGATGTGATCTCAGTTTGTTTGGCTTGAAGTTTTCAGGCTCCGGCTAGGTCCCCTGACTTCGCCCGTATTGACGCTAATAGAAGTCACCTCCAGAGACCCCCGCCTCTTCCGCTGCTGCCCTGCGATTTATGTTCTTTCAAATTTTGGCCGCCAGCTTACAATGGTCCTTGGAGACATGGTGTTCTCCTCTGCTTGAACAGTGAACTCCACGCATCAAGCAGCCTCGCCCTGGGCAGAGCTGGTGATGGGTACAGCGTGAAATGTTGAGAAACAAATTTTTAAATCCACCGCAATGTAAGCTTCAGAAGAGCAGAATCTTTGTCCGTCTGGTTTTCCGCTAAATACTCATGGCGCAGCGTCGAGTCTATCTCCAATATGTTTGAAATAGAAGCACATTTGTTCTTTCGTATCAATCAACCACAAGGAAGCTGTGACCTTAGGAAATCACTATTAGGAAAATAACACTAGGAAATCCACAGAGCCAGGCTTCTCAAACCATGATTCAGAAATCAGGTGAGTTAGAAAAGCACGGATCTTTGACCTAGCAGCAAAGATGGGGGGAAAGCCAGGTGCTTTCCTCAGGACTCTGCCTTCTCAGGGAGCCCCTGAACAGCCATGCAAGGCCTCCTACTGAGTAAGGAAGCTGGGATTCTGAGTCTGACTCCAGGTTCAGTTGCCACAGCATCCATCTTCTACTTCCACGGGCATGTTACCACTGGGACTGGGAATGTGATCATTTGGGAACCTGGAAGTGAAAATTAAAGGGAAAGTTAATGAAAGATAGCAGTGAAATAACATAAATAAAATCTTAGTGGCTGCTTCCTTCTACTTACCCTGAATGAACCCTTTAGATCCAAATTGCCTCCTCTCCCAGTTTGACTTTTCAGATTATATAGCATGACAAGCTGTCCTGAAAACATGCAATAGGGCATCATTCCAAGCCCTTATTCCACTTCCTTTACCATCTTCTGAACTTTAGGAATGCAAAGGGACCTGTCACCTGGCTGCACATCACTTAGTGCCATTATCCTGAAGCTGCTACCAGATGCTTGGGTGGGTTTTATAAATTAATCGTTGATGATTCCTTGCTGCCAATTGAACCTTGTTCCTGGAAAGCTTGTACTCCTCTATGACACCAAATGGCATCCGTTGGAAATGATGATAAAAGCTCCAGACTTTGTCTTTTAACTCCTTGGCGCTAACTGAAGAATTAGCAAAGACTAATAATAGAGGATAATAACCTTCTGAGCCTTCTTTCTGTTTGAAAGATGAAATTTTATTTGTTGTTCAATAACCAGTGAGGATTGGTGTGGTAGATGTTTGATATGCTTTTAAACTCTTTGTCAAAGTAAGATGCTGTCTTTCTCATTTAATACTTATAGATTCATGTGTGATAAAGTAACATTTGCCAGTATGTTCCAAATTTCACCTTCTCTTTTGACCTGTCTTTCTACAAATAAATAAGCAAACAATAAATTTCTGAATAAAGTATAAATCATTTAACATTAACAATGTGAACATATTTTTATGAATTACATTAACTGGAGATGCCTCTTCTAAAATGTATCAAATACTTCTGGGCAGGAGAGATCTATTCCATTTTTTTAGCTATAGAAAAAGTTATAACTTACAGCTATAAACAGTTATAGTTATTACTGTGCATACACGGTTACAGCTATAGCTTGATGTTTATTGGTTCTATAATAAACACAATGACACTGAGAGCATTTTTAAAAAGAGAGAGAAGAGATGGAATCAAAAAAATTCTACTGAGACAAGAGACTGTTAGGATCATGAGACTTCAGCTACTTGAAAAAAAAAATGGTGGTATGATGTCCTTGGTCTCCCCATGTAATTCCTATAACAGAAGTAAGGAACATGAGTATATTACGGTACGAGTAATTCCAGGATGCATAACATTTTTATTATTAAATAAAAGCAGATGTCAAAAACTTTGTCCACAGAGAATAACAAGTTCAAAAATGAGGACATGTAAAGTGAAGCTGAGTAATGAAGTAGGCCAAACAGAACTTAGGAAAATCTTTTACATAATAAAATAAAAGCCAGAGCACTTCCAAAAGAGCTAAGTATAAGGAGAGAACATGACAAGAATTGAACTCCAAGGGAATGGACACACCTAAGTGAACCTCATAAACTTTTGCCATCTGAAAACATTGTTGCATAAGTCTGTGACATCAGTTGAGCCAGATAGTCTCGTTTCACTTCCCAGACTGTAAAATACTATTCTATATATCAAGAAAACTGTAATATCACTGAAAAGCTTGAGTGAGTTAGAAACATGGAGCATAATTAAATGAAAGTAATTAGCTTGGGTAAACAAAGGAAGTACTTGAAATGAGTTTAAAATATACACAAATATTTCAGCAAAACAGACCCAGTAATGTTTAAATGTCTATGGGCAAATTAGAGAAATTAACACCTTGCATCTTTAGCTTGGGCATACCCTTATATTTTCACTGATCATGATTTTCTATCTTTTAAACATCTCTGGATAGTGAAAATTGCAGGCTGAATACTAACACTGGGGGCTAAAAAGAGCTGAAAAGAAAGCCACTGTCTTTTTGTTGGGCAAAGCCAACTGGTAGCTGTGTTGCTCACAGCCAAAACCAAGCCTATTACATTTCTCAAAAGCTTTGATTCACTCTGGACCTGAGGATGTACTTTGCCAACTGAGCTACAAGTTCACTTGCTTATTTCCAAGCCAAGAACCATGGCTTGATTCAAATTATCTTTAAAAAGGCAGCACTTTGGGAGGCTGAGGCGGGCAGATCACTTGAAGTCAGGAGTTCGAAACCAGCTTGGCCAACATGGTAAAACCATGTCTCTACTAAAAATACACATATAAATTAGCCAGGCATGGTGGCAGGTGCCTGTAATCCCAGCTACTCAGGAGGCTGAGGCGGGAGAATCACTTGAACCTGGGAGGCAGAAGTTGCAGTGAGCCGAGATCATGTCATTGCACTCCCGCCTGGGCAGCAAGAGGGAAACTTTGTCTCAAGAAAAATAAATAAATATCTTTAAGCAATCAGTAGTTGGTTGGGTATTTTCAGCTTAGTAATTAGTTTTTGCTTTAATCTGTTATTTTGGGCCAATTCCTAGCTCAGTAATGAAATTGGGATGTGCCTTGGGCGTTTCCAGTGAGAAGAGGCAGGGTTCCAACCCAGCTCTGAGTCATGGCTACTTCCAAGGATGAATCTAGGAGTTATTGGTTGTGGAGTCAAATGCTAAAAGACCTAAAATAAAGTGCTTTATTCTAAGACTCAGAAATGATGAATGGAGAGGTAAAATGGGAGAGAGAAATTTTTTCACCTCATGCACAGATAATGCTTTGTTAAAACCAACTCATTTGTGACCGTTTTTTATATTTCATGCATTTAATTAAGGGCCGGGAAGTTGGAAAAGTTGGGGAAATTTTTCAAAGAATAAGACCTTAAACCATTTATTTTGTATATGTTAATATAGAATAAGTTAGTACTTTTAATATAACAATAGTTCTTCAATTCTCTATAATATGAACTTTCTCGTAAAGAAAATTTCATTATCTATGTATTTCTTTTCTTGATTCCCTGGTCATTTATCATAAATTAGTGCTATTTCTATAATTATCTCAAGTGCTCTAAACGTAAGCTGTAAATATATAAAATTACTCTAGTATCTGAGGCAAAGGTAGTCAGCCACTTCAGCTCAAAATTGCTCCTGTGGAATACATTCACTTGTGCTGAAGTTAACAGACATACTTGTTCTTATCTTGATAATTCTTGCATCATAATCTAGAATCAGATTTGTACCTAGTAGCATAAATGACTATATTCATAATTTATGAGATAATAGCAATGTCCCTTTGACAGTACTGAAAAATTCCAAACTTGATAAGAACAATAAAAGATACTTTGAAGTTGAGTTAGTTTAAAGTTCATTAAAAATGAGGCAGATATATATTTTTTTAAATCAGAGTAGGCTGATAACATATTATGTTAGAGAAGTGGTACATTTTGGATAATGTTTTACATGGAATAGTACAGAATCAGTTAAATCCAGAGAACATAGGCCAGTATCAATTCTTATAATTCCTATCTGTTGACATGTAATCCATTAGGAGTTGTTTGCTATAATCTTGCTTTCCTGCCATCTTTGGCAAAATGTAGTTAGAAGGGGTATCATGACAGTACAGAATGCCATCTTTGAGAGGAATAAAGTGTTATGAATGACAATATTATGTACACCAAAATCGAGTAAATGATTTACAGTAATTGTGCAGTCTCTACAGGAATGAGTTATCAGACACAGCAGAATGAGGAATTTGAAGAAAATCAAATTAAAGTGAGATATTAAATTAAAAATTGTAGCAACTTACGATTACAGATTGATTCTTGTAAAGTCACCCAGACATTATGAAGGGTACTATTTTTCTATCTGAGAGGGGACTATGGTGAGAGATGGTTTATAGAGAAAAATAGATTAAATTCCACATTTAGTTAACCTTAGTTTTGTGTTTTATCTTGTCAGTTACAATCACTGACAAAAAGGGATGGTATAATAAACAACTATAAGGGCTAATATGTAATAACTTTCACTATGTGAGAGCCACAGCTCTACATTTTTTACATATATAATCTCATTCAAATCTCCCGATGACCATTTTGGGTGGGTACTATCATTGTTCCCACGACTTGACCAAGCTCACACAAATCATAAGTGGCAGATCTTAGGCTTAAACCGAGATCAGCCTCACTAAAGGACTCGTACTGTTAAACACTACATTGTTTCGGCTTTTCTTACATTTGCCATGGGTTTATTTTAGAAAAAAATACGCTATCAAACATGTTGTATAAATGGACACTGTAATAATTGCATTCATTGGACTCCATTGTTTAAAAGCTTTCTCTTTGTTTTGCTTCCTCTGCCGAGGGAACTTCCAAGGTCATGTTTATTAGAGGTCTTTGAGTAATTTATGCAAATGAGCATCTTGATTTTATTAACTGTTCTATATAACACCAAAATGGCTATTTTTGACCATTTTGTTCCACATAACTGGTCTTAAATAGCTGAAAGTTTTCTATGTAATAAACCAATTGTGTATGAGCCTTAAATTTTGTCTTAAAAAAATCCCTGTATATTTTGGTCAAACTCTTACTTTGTGCTTAGCTCAATAAAAATTTTCTGTAACATATTTTTCTGGATGTTTCTGCAAAATTTCAGTGATTTTCACAGAATTTTAAGTCAACTTGTTGCTTAGTGAAATGAAACAAATTATGTTATCATTTTTAATTTTTTATTACAGTGATGTGGAAACCATAACCTGAAACCAACGTAAGAAGTGTTCGAAGACAAAACCAGGAAAAATGTCACTGATCTCATTTACTATCAGTATTTCTTTGGGCTTTTGAAGCCACTTGTTTGCTCATTTATCCCAAACTCAAAGGAAATCTATACATAATTAATATTATATATTAATAATTTATCACATGAAAATATAATTTTTTTTAAAATAGCAGATATTGGAAATTCCACATGAAAACTTTGTGACTTAGAATGATGTCTAAGAAACAAAGAGATGCTTTTGCCATGATTTGTCCTGCCATGCCATAGATTTGACATAAATTATTTAATTTCAGTATAATCTAATCTATAAAATGAAATCATTGACATCTGTATCATCCTCCCTCCCAGAAATCTCGAAAGAATAAAATAAAATGTTTATACTATGTTTTGAATGCTTCAATTACCACTTATAATTGTACTGCAAAATGATTATATATTACAGTAGAACTCAGAGTATCCTATTATTTATTAGTGTAAAGCAAATACCTGTCCTCCACTACAAAGAGCCATATGCCCTCCTGCTCTCAACCCGAAAGCAAGGTAGCACTTAGAGTACTGAGTGCACAAGAGTTTTTCTCAAAATATAGTTAAACCTGTGTAAATGGGAAGGCTTAGAGAATTTCTAGAAAAGTTTCTTGTTGTTTGTAATTACTAATTGTTTAAAAATATGTTTCTCTGCTTTGGTTTAATGTAATTTCTCTGCATAGTTTTATGCTAAAGAGAAAGTACTCCATTCAAATTTATGCTGTTTGCCATAATTAAGAAAGTACCTAACATAGATTTTCATGTTATCAATAACTGTCATGTAATTAAAAATCACAGTTACCAGGAGTTGTAAATCCAGTTACTCTGTTCCCTTGTTCTTACCTCCAACTCAGTTTGAAGCTTAATGACTTCTTTAAAGTCAATCCAAACTCATGTGAGATGGAAGAAGAATCAAACTAGAAAATGATCCACTAGTCATTACACAATAAAAATTCATGAAGTTTTTTTTTTAACATTTGATAAGTAGTATTGACTACAAAGTTTTACATCTATAAGATAGTTAAAAGTATTGTGTTATTCAAATGATAAGAATTTAGTTTTTTCAGTAGGCTGGCTGTGGTGGCTCACACCTGTAATCTCAGCCCTTTGGGAGGCCAAGGTGGGCAGATTGCTTGAGTCCAGGAGTTTGAGACCTGCCTGGGGAATATGTCAAAACCCCACCTGTATGTATGTATGTATGTATGTATGTATGTATGTATGTATGTATAAATAAACAAGCAAACAAACAAACAAATAACTGGCATGGGCATGCATGCCCATAGTCCCAGCAACTTGGGAGGATGAGGCCGGAAGATCACCTAAGCCCAGGAGGCAGAGGTTGCAGTGAGTCATGATCATGTCACTGCACTCTAGCCTGGCAATAGAGGGAGACTCTGTCTCAAAAAAAAAATAAATAGCTTTTTTCAGGAATAACTTGCATTAAGAATGTTGTCATTGCAATAAATAAAATTTAGATGTAAATCTACTAAAATAAGAACTGATACAAAATGTATCCCTTATCTATGAAGAAATTCTCAGCAACCCAAGGTGGATTTGGTAGCCATTTTTATTCTCCAACTTGGTCAGTTTTCTCTTCTTTCTTTCCTTTTTTTTTTTTTGCAGTGAAATTGCTTTATTATGTTTTCTCTGATTATAAAATCGATGTGTGTTTTATTGAAAATAATCCATCAGAGACAACCATTAATATTTGTTATATAATTTTCCACAAACATTATTCAATATATACAGACTTACCATAGAATTTTTCAACAAATGGAGACCAATCCACCCAGTTTTGTAGCTTGTCTTTCTTCACTTCACTGTATAAATTCAACACTTTTCCAATTTATTAAATCAACAAATTATATTTAAATTATTTGCTAATCATTCATTGTATAGATGCATCATCTTTATAAAACTGCATCCATTATTAATGGATTTAGTTTGCTTTTAGTGTTTGCATATTATAAACAATATTGTAATTAGAATTATTTTATATTTTTATATTTTTGTTTTCATGTCAGACATAGAGCTGGAATAAATTTCAATAAGTGGCACTTAGAACAATTATGTTTTTATTACTTTTTTTTTTAACAATTTTGATATGTATCACTAGAATGAGAATCAGTATGAAGTCAGGTTGCCTGGGTTCAAATCACAGCTTTGCCACTATCTAGCTATGTGATCTTGGCTAATTTAGTTATCTTTTAACCTTTTCCTAACTTAATTTTTTATCATCTATAAAATGAGAATAAAAATTACATCTACCTCATCAGGTTGTTGTGGTGGTTGTGAGATTGCATGAGTTAATAAATGTAACATAGAACCTTGAAACACAGTAAGTATTACATAACTATTTGCTCTCATTGCTTTATTCAAGAAACATTATCAAATGACACATAGCAATGTATAGGTATACATCCCACAACATTGAATGTCCTCTCCCTGTCCTCAAAAAGCAAAAAGAAATCTCATTATTGTTATTTTAATTTGTGGTGTTTATCAGTAATTATTAGTTTTTTGTTTATTGATCATAGTTATTTCTTCATGGAATTTACTGTTCAAATCCTCTTTTCTCTTTCTTTTTTCTTTCTCTCTCTCTCTTCCTTCCTTCCTTCCTTCTTTCTTTTTTTTCCTTTTGAGATGGAGTCTCATTCTGTTGCCTAGGGTGGAGTGCAGTGGCACAATCTTGGCTCATTGCCACCTCTGCCTCCTGGGTTCAAGCAATTCTAATGCCTCAGCCTCACAAGTAGCTGGTACTAAAGGTGTGCGCCACCGTGATCAGCTAATTTTTGTACTTTTAGTAGAGACCGGGTTTCACCATGTTGGGCAGGCTGGTCTTAAACTCCTGACTTCAAGTGATCCACTTGCTTCAGTCTCCCAAAGTGCTGGACTGTAGGCCTATTTTGTATCACAATTGTCTTTCTGCAATTGATATATGGGTTTTATATATATGTGTGTGTTCATAAATTCATAAAAAGAATTTATCAATGTTATCCATTGTGTGTGTATTATATATGTGTGTGTGTGTATATATATATGTTATATGTGTGTGTGTTATATGTGTGTGTATATATATACACATACACACACAATATATGTTTATTATATATGTTTCTTATATATATACACACATACATATATAATAAGCATATATATCAAGAATACTAATCAGCTTGGATAATATTGATAAATTCTTTTTATGATCATCTATCTTTGTTGAAGAAAGAAGCACATGTGCTATTCTTTGTAAAGGGATCTTAAAACAGTTATCAGCCATCACTGTCTTGTTTTGAAAATAAAAGAATGAGTCTTTGTTTTGTATGTATCTTACCAGATCTATTAAATAGATATGCATTCCTTGTTACAAGCCTAGAGAGAAAAGTGTGCCATTCAATGGAACTTTGAACAAGAGCTAGGGAAATCACTCTTCCATCTGGATTATTGAAGTCCCCAAACAATGTTTCATATATGTTGCAAATCTTGTTCACCAGTTTCGTGATAGCATTTATCTTTGTTTGATATTTGCATTGCTAAAATTATGTGCATGTGTATGTGTATGTGCACAATATAATCATTAGGGAATATTTGTTTAATGTTTAATAAATATAATAGCTTAAATTATGTGCAATTTTGGTTCACAGTTAAGGTTATGCTTGAAGTTTTCATTTGCAAAGTCATCCCACAACCAAATTTCTGAGTAGAATAAAAAGGCTGATCAATTCCACTCAAGTACTCTTCGCCCACTTCCTAGCTCCATGTTCTTTTCTCCTATCAGGTTCATAATCATCCACCACATTTTAAGCTCTTTGTATTAATTGTCATCCTCAACTCTTTATGACTGTGTGTCTTTCTTTTCTTTTTAAAAATATTTTGACATACTTATCTTTTTAATCTGATGTTCGGCTTCTTTTACAATACCCTCTTATGTAATCCCTCTTGTTTCCAACAATCTTTCTCATATATTCAAACTTTCCTAGAAAACTTTTAGTCTTTAGTATTTTGACATTGAGCAGGATTTCTTCTGTCACCTGAATTCCCCCTCAAGTGGAAGCAGTTCATTCTCTTAATCTCTAAAATCTCAGAGCTGGGAAAAAGAACAACATTTATTCATGATCTGTTTCTATGAACACAACTTTTCACTTATGGCCCCCAAAATTGAAATCATATTGACCTTACTAATAGTTTGGAGTCTAGAGGTAGAGCAGGCTTCATGTTTGCAGGTGGAAGGATGCCTTCAATGACCCAGGTCCTTCACTTCTATGGCCCTGGCTGGTTTATAAGCCTGGTTTTCCTCATATCTAAAGGATGGGTGCCAATCATTATCAGGGTTCTGTGTTTCCTCATGCATATCACACAGTAAGGGAGGTAGTTCTTCCTAGAAAAGCAAACAAAGAACTTTTCTAGAAAAATCCCAGCAAAAATCTTCTTGAGTGTTACTGTCTATAGTTGCTTATTAAAGTTTTCCCAGAAACTACTCACCACTAAGGGGCATAGAATTATGCTGATTGGCTCAGACGGACCAGGACCACATGTGAAGTTGGGGGTGAGTTCAGCTTCCCTTGGGTGAACAGGGCTTTGAGGAAAAGGAGCGAATATCTGAACAAAAGTAAAGTCCTCTTTGCAAAAATAATAGTAAATCATTAACTGACTGAAATATCCCACAAACTGTCCTAAGCTTTAAATATGTTTTAGTCATTTGTGAGTCAAAACAACACAAGAAAGGAGATATTATATAATTGATGTCACTATCTTTGTCTTATAGATGAGGAAGTTAAGATTTAGAGTGACATGCTAAGGTTTCAGAGTTCTTGGTGGCAGAACTGGAATTTATACTTGGACATTTGGCTTATAAGACTTTGCTGCTAACTACCAAGGCACGCTGTCTTATGGCCATACACCATCTAGTTTTGAAGTTAATAGTGAAAGACCCAGGATTTATAGTTAATGCAGTCCTTGAATTGAATTGAATCCTAGTTTCTGTATGTACAGGCTGTACACTTCTTGTGGGAAATGACTTAACTTTTCTGAATACTAATTTCTTTACCTGTAGAATGAGTAAAATAATGACTAATACACATATATTATGTTAAGAATAATAAAATAGTGCTTATTCTTTTGACACATAGGAGGTGTTTAATAAATGACAGCTCTTGTTATTTTCTCTAGGGCTAACATAATTCACGGTACAGCATTTGCAAATGTAAAAGGTACAAAGTAATAAAGTGTCTGATGATTCTATTAATCATGCTACACAATATATAAACCATTATTCCAATGATATAGAGAGAATTTTACTTAAAGTATTTTCCTAAAATCTGACCCACATCCATACATATGAATAAAACTACATACTGTATGTGCTATTTCTCTAAAAATTCTGTTCCCATTTGTATGCTTATGGTTATTCTCTGATCATTTTATGGTTAGGCATTAAGGCTTAGATTTGGCAGCTAAGCGTCCATAGATCTTTTTCTACTGACAAATTGAAGACATACACTTACCAAAATTAACAGTTCTTTAGATCTTTCAAAATGTCTGAATGTATCATGGAAGTATTTCAGAGGAAGATAGTGGTTCAAGATTCATATTAAAATATGAGGTTCTAGGCATCTTTTGGTAAATGCTAAAGTACTTAGCATTTAGATAAGTAATCCCCTAGAATAATTTTAATAGTGTAGTCTTTCTGTCCATTGACTCATAAAATCTCCAAATTTAATTGTTCTGTGTATATTACAGTTGGCAGTGTACAGCTTGAGTTTAGAGCCTAATCTAATAACCGTGTCTGAAGTAAATTTTTAACAGAAAATCTTTTGAAGTGAGGTTTTACCCGCCTCTTTTTCTCAAGTAGAAGATTACTTTGTTGGGTGCATTGATCCGTGACACACTCTGTCACCATTAAATAACACTTCAGTTTCTATAATTGATTATAATAAAATCAAAATATCAGTATCATTATTATCTAATTGTAAATATATTCTGTTGCCTTATTTACTAAGCCTTTTCACTCTTCCCATGACCTGTGGGTTTTACATCTATTTTCACATTTTTCATATATTATATCTGGCCATACTCATACCCTTTATTTTTGACATTGCTTCTTGTATTTTAGAACAATAATTTACTTTTTAAAAGATAGGCATCTATTTTCCTCATTTCTAAAATTTTATTTTAAAATTATGTTTATAATCATCCTCACAGACATCCTAAATAATTTCAGCAGTTTTGAAATGTACATGTCATCTTGCCCTCCCTACATACTTCTTGTATTGAATAAATCACAAGTACTTCCTGTTAACATTTAAAATTAAACATACAAATTTTTAAGGATATAAACCTAAACTTCACTGGCTCATAGTGAAGTGAAGGCTTAACTGCTATGCCCTATAGGATTCTTTGTATGCAGACTTTTCTTGAATCACATCTGAATTGGTTTAGCTTCTGAAGAATCCCAAATAACTTTTAATAACACAGATTCACACTCCTGAAGTAACCCACAGCATGTACCTTGAAGATAAGGTTGAAGAATCTCCCATGTTCTTCTTCTAGCTCTGAACTTAACGCTAAAAAAGCATGTATCATTAAAATAATATAGTCTACTGAGAAAGTCGTAACATAGCACATATTTGGTTCTCTAGAGAAGGGTTGGCAAACTATGACCTAAGGGCTGAATCTGACCTGCCATCTATTTTGTCAATAAAGTTTTATTGGAATAAAGTTACATCAATTTGATGATGTATTTTCTATGCTTTATTCCCACTACAATGACAACAGGGAGTGTCTGGACCTCAAGGCCCAAAACGCTTACTATCTGCAGGCCCTTTACAGAAAATACTCTTGAGCATTGTGTAAATAGCATCAGGAGGACCACATACATCATCGACCCTACCAGAAGACAATTTCTAAGTTCAAATGTTTATATAACCCACTGGTACATTACTGTTTTATCAACCACATAGCTTAGAAAAATACACAGTGCTAATTTTAAAATAGTAAAAATATTTTAAAGAAGGCGGTGATGGTGCTTTTTTGTTTTTTTTGGTGCCATGACTCAGTGCTTCTTAAAATAAAGAAAATCAAAACAATGTCCCTGATACAGCAGATAATAGAATTTCAAATGTCTACCTGATGTAGAATACCAGAATGAAGAAAACTAGAGAGATATTGTGTTTGAGTCTAATTATTAAAATTTGAGACTGAAAAACATAGCCTTATCAATAGGAGTTATTTTTTTTGCCAAAAAATTTTTTTAAATGTTTATGGAATGAAATTGAATACGAATGATTTTAAGTGTGTAAAGTATACAATCAGGGCAATCAGACAAGAGTAAGAAATAAAGGGTTTTCAAATTGTCTTTGTTTGCAGACATCGTTATCCCGTATCTAGAAAACTCCATCATCTCAGCCCAAAAGCTTCTCAAGCTGATAAGCAACTTCAGCAAAGTCTTAGGATACAAAAATCAATGTGAAAAAATCATGAGCATTTTTATACACCAACAATAGACAGGCAGAGAGCCAAATAATTGATAAACTCCCATTCACAAACACTACAAAGAGAATAAAATACCTAGGAAAACAGCTAACAAGAGATGTGAAGGGCTTCTTCAAGGAGAACTAAAAACCACTGCTCAAGGAAATAAGAGAGGACACAAACAGATGGAAAAACATTCCAAACTCATGGATAAGAAGAATCAATATTGTGCAAATGGCTCAACTGTCCAAAGTAATTTATAGATTCAATGCTATTCCCATCAAATTACCATTGACATTCTTCACAGAATTAGAAAAAACTACTTTAAAATTCATAAGGAACCGAAAAAGAACCTGTATAGCCAAGACAACCCTAATGCAAAAAGAAAAGTTGGAGGTGTCATGCTACCTGACTTCAAAGTATACTACAAGTCTACAGTAACCAAAATAGCATGGTACTGGTACCAAAAGACATAAAGGCCAATGGAATAAAATAGAGATCTCCAAAATAGGACCACACATCTACAACCATCTGATCTTCAGCAAACCTGACAAAAAGAAGCAATGGGGAAGGGATTCCCTTTTTAATAAATGGTGCTGGAAAAACTGACTAGCCATATTCAGAAAACTGAAACTGGATCCCTTCCTTACACCCTATACAAAAATTAACCGAAGATGGATTAATGACTTAAATGTAAAACCCAAAACCAAAAAAACCCTAGAAGAAAATCTAGGCAATACCATTCAAGACATAGGCATGAGCAAAGATTTTATGATGAAATCACCAAAAGCAATTGCAGCAAAGGCTAAAATTGACAAATGGGATCTAATCGAACTAAAGAGCTTCTGCACAGCAAAAGAAGCTATCATCAGAGTGAACAGGCAACTTACAGAATAAGAGAAAATGTTTGCAATCTTCCCACCTGACGAAGATCTAATATCCAGAATTTGCAAGGAACGTAAACAAATTTACAAGAAAAAAACAAACATCCCATCAAAAAGTTGGCAAAGGATATGAACAGACACTTCTCAGAATGAAAAAAAGATCATCATCACTGGTCATTAGAGAAATGCAAATTAAAACCACAATGAGATACCATCTCACGCCAGTTAGAATGGTAATCTTTAAAAAGTCAGGAAACACCAGATGCTGGAGAGGATGTGGAGAAATAGAAATTCTTTTTGTGTGTAAGATGAAGTTTTGCTCTTGTTGCCCAAGCTGAAGTGCAGTGGAGCAACCTCGGCTCATTGCAACCTCCACCTCTTGGGTTCAAACGATTCTCCTGTCTCAGCCCCCTGAGTAGCTGGGATTACAGGCACGGGCTATGACGCCTGGCTAATTTTTTGTATTTTTAGTAGAAATGGGGTTTCACCATGTTAGGCAGGCTGATCTGGAGCTCCTGACCTCAGGTGATCTGCCCATCTTGGCCTCCAAAAGTGCTGGAATTACAGACGTGAGCCACTGCATCCAGCCAGGAAAGCTTCTACACTGTTGGTGGGAGTGTAAATTAGTTCAACCATTGTGGAAGACAGCGTGTTGATTCCTCAAGGATCAAGAACCAGAAATACCATTTGACCCAGCAATTCCATTACTGGGTATATAACCACAGGATTATAAAACATTCTACTACAAAGACACATGCACACAATATGTTTATTGCAGCACTGTTCACAATAGCAAAGACTTGGAACCAACTCAAATGCCCAACAATGATAGACTGGATAAAGGAAATGTAGCACATATACACCATGGAATACTATGCAGCCATTAAAAAAAGGATGAGTCCATGTCCTTTAAAGGGACATGGATGAAGCTGAAAACCATCATTCTCAGCAAACTAACAGAGGAACAGAAAACCAAACACCACATATTCTCACTCATAAGTGGGAATTGAACAATGAGAACACATGGTCGCAGGGAGGAGAACATCACACACTGGGGCCTGTCTGGAGGTGGGGGACTAGGGGAGAGATAGCATTAAGAGAAATACCTAATGTAGATGATGGGTTAATTGGTGCAGCAAACCACCATGGCATGTGTATATCTATGCAACAAACCTGCACATTCTGCACATGTCTCACAAAACTTAGGTATGATAATAATAATAAGACAATTCATGCAGCCAAAAAAAATATGAAAGAAAGCTCAATATCACTGATCATTACAGAAATGCAAATCAAAACCACAATAAGATACCATCTGATGCCAGCCAGAATGGCAATTATTAAAAAGTCAAGAAACAACAGATGCTGGTGAGGCTATGGAGAAATAGGAAAGTTTTTCCACTATTGGTGGGAGTGTAAATTAGTTCAGCCATTGTGGAATACAGTGTGGCAATTACTCAAGGATCTATAACCAGAAATACCATTTGATCCAACAATCCCACTATCGGGTATTACCAAAAGGAATATAAATCATTGTGTTATAAAGATACATGCACCTTGTAGTATAGTTTGAAGTCCTATATAACCAAAGAACTATACATTGTTCTAGTATAAAGACACATGCACATGTATGTTCATTGCAGCCCTGTGTACAATAGCAAAGAACCCAGAACCAACCCAAATGCCCATCAATGATAGAATGGACAAAGAAACTGTGGTATATATACACCATGGAATACTATGCAGCAATAAAAAAACGATGAGTTCATGCCCTTTGTAGGACTTGGATGAATCTGGAAACCATCATTCTCAGCAAACTGACACAAGAACAGAAAGCCAAACACCGTTATGTTCTCACTCATAGGTGGGTGTTGAACAACGAGAACATGTGGACTCAGGGAGGGGAGCATCACACACTGGGGGCAGTTGGGGGAGGTAGGGGAGAGACAGCGGGGGTGGGGAGGGAGGGAAAGCATGGGGAGAAATGCCAGATATAGTATGCATCTAAAGTAAAATAAATTAATTAAAAAAAATTTAAAAAATGATACATGCACACATATATTTATTGCAGCACTATTCACAAGAGCAAAGACATGGAACCAACCCAAATACCCATCAATGATAGACTGGATAAAGAAAATGTGGTACATAAACACCATGGAATACTATGCAGCCATAGAAAGGAATGAGATCATGTCCTTTGCAGGGACATGGATGAAGCTAGACGCCATCATCTTCAGCAAACTAACACAGGAACAGAAAACCAAACTTATGAGTGCCTGTTCTCACTCATAGGTGGGAGCTGAGCGATGAGAACACATGACACAGGGTGGGGAACATCATACACCGGAGGCTCTCATGGGGGGCGAAGGTAGGGAGAACAGCAGGACAAATGGCTGATGCATGCTGGGCTTAATACCTAAATGTTGGGTTGATAGGTCCAGCAAATCACCATGGCACATGTTCACCTATGTAAAAAAACCTGCGCTTTCTGCACACGGATTCCAGAACTTAAAGTAAAATAATAAAAAAAAAAAGAATGGCTCAAAGGTGACATAGTTCCTTATTCTCCCTGCACTCCTTCTTTCTAAACCAATCCTGAAAACAGATTTGGACATAATTTCTTTGAAAAATCCATCCAATGTGAATGGTGTAGATCTTTGGCCATCTAATATTTTTGGTACGAGGTTCATCTTAACCCTAAGGTGTATAATGTGAGTAAGAATCCCCAGGCAAAAGGGCTTACGAGTACTAAGTCTCATTATGTTAGTTTTACCATAAAACTGTTATTGAGGAGGAAATGGAAATAACAGGATACTTTATGAGAGCTGTGGGCTTCTTGAGCTCTCTCATGGCTCCTAATGAGAGCATAATCACAAAATTATTTTATGGAATTTTTTTCTTCACCCAATAAAAATGACACATTTTTCTGAGCTTGAACTAGAAAACAACTTTTGCATATCTCTACTGTCATTTACCTGAACATGGTGCAAGCACTTATTTTTGGTTCTTAATGAAGGCACGGAGCTTCTAATTATTTAGGGATGTGATTAAATGAGTTTCCCAGTGACTTGGTGTCGCAGGAGAAATCTTTTAATTTGCACGTTCCTATGGCTGATGTATCTTGCAAACAGTGACTATTTAACAATCCCCATTGCCACTCATTTGCCATTGCTACTCCAACTCATTGACTTTGAAAGTTTTAATAGTGCCCAGTGAAACTTTTAATTGCCACTGATTAGCGTTTAGGTTTCCTGAGGCAGGCTGTTAGGGGACACAGCCTGCTTCTGAAAAGAACTGACTGCAGAGGTCTTGGATGAAGATCATATAAAGAACATAATTCCCTCATCTCGGTATTTCTCCTAGCCAGTTTTTTTGTCATGAAAGCTCAGTATCTATTTTTGAAGTCCTGCCTGACTTATTTTTTTATTTTTATTTCATCTCTGATGACTGTAATAAATTAACAAACAAGAACAGAAAAGCAAAAAACATCATGATTTCAACACAAACTCTGAAAATATGACTTATGGTTTAAAATTTTTAACCTTTACTTTTTCTTGCCCAAGTCTCATTAGCCCTGATTTATCTCTCCCATCTATTTTGGAGTGAGACTTAATCTCAAAATTTCAGTGGATTTGGAAGCTAATATCAGAACATGAGAGTCACTGCATCTCCCATGTGAAAATCTTGCTATGTAATCTACATTTGACTTGGAATAATTGTGGGTAATGGAACTAACAGATGATTTTCAGGAAATTATAGGCAATATTAATAGAGCAGAAAATAAATGGAAAAAGAGGTGGATCCTGTGTTTTCCTCAATCAACCAATAGTGAACTGTCAGATTCAGTAAATATCTTAGCATCAAGGAAAGAAGATTAGAAAAACTGTAAAGACAAACATGTCAAAAGTAAATTTGGGGGCCTGGCATGGTGGCTCATGCCTGTGATCCCAGCGCTTTGTGAGGCTGAGGCAGGAAGTATCACGTCAGCCCGAGTTCAAGACCAGCCTGGGCCACATAGCAACATCCCTATCTTTATAAAGAAAAAAAATTTTTAATTAGCCATGTATGGTGGCAGCCACCTGTAGTTCCAGCTACTTTGGAGGCTAATGTGGGAGGACGTCCTGAGCCCAGGAGTTTGAGGCTGCAGTGAGCTATGATCAGGTCACTGCACTCTAACCCGGGCCACAGTGCGAGACTCCATGCCGAAAAAAATAAATAAATAAATTCTGGCAGGACTTTTGGATACGAAGAAATGAAAAAAAGAGTTTCTTTCTGGTTTGGAGAACTTGACTGATTATAAATATGGACATTGCACTAATCATGTTGGGTGTTCTTTCAATTAAAAACATTTTAATAGAGACAGGGTTTCACCATGTTGGCCAGGCTGGTCTTGAACTCCTGGCCTCAAGTTATCTGTTCACCTCAGCTTCCCAAAGTGCTGGGATTACAGGTGTGAGCCACCGTGTCTGGCCTCTTTCAGATTTTTATGGTGATGTAGTTTCAATCACCTTTTATTTAATTAAAACATTTGAGGGGAAGTTCCGCGTGATCATCTGATATTCTTAAACAAAAATTTATCATTTTTCTATTCGTCTTTTGGTTGCTTCATTAGGTAATTTCAACGACTGCTTAGGGAATCACTATGCATTTGCTGAGCACAGAAACTGCCTGGTTACTGGTAGTATTTGCAGGAGTACTATTTGGAACAGATCTTTACTAGTATTTCAGGCCTTGCTCTATCAATTTGGTGCAGCTAGTAGTGCACTTGACAAATCAGTTGTTGGCCTCTAATTCAGTATGTACCATATGCACTTTTTCTTTTAAGCCCTCCTAGTTTAGGAAATGACTTTCACCATGGCAGGCGAATTTTTTCCAGGTTGGAGACCACCCGTTGTTTCTCCTTTTTCACCTCACTTTGACGTTTGTCTTTTACTTTACAAAGAGGGGCACATCTCCTACCAACGCCAAATCTAAATGAGCTCACCACTGCCTCAGGGCACCAAAGAGACAAGTTCCAGTATTGGCTTAGGCAAAGTCTCATTTTTAAGGAACCTCAGTGTGGCTGTCTTTCTCAGTCTTTCACATATTCTGTTAAGGGAGAAGCTTGATATTGAGATGACATCATTTTGACCCATGTAAGGTATCGTAAATTCAGATATATGACAGATACAGCAGATGTGACAACAGTTTTTTCTTCAACATGATCTCACCTCTTCTATTCTCTAACCCAGAACATGGAATCAGAGAGAAAGGGCAAAGGCAACAAGGCCTTATTTCATTCTTGGAAATATATATTTATTTCTTTGTATATCTTATAATAAAAAAGGAGCAGTTTGGACAACTGTCATGGAGATGCATAATATGTTTATCTAAATTTTTTTTAAGTCACATTTTTTCTGATCTGGCTGATGAATTTGACAATGAAAGCTGGCTTTGTCAATGAGATTACATAGTGGGTATTTACCATAAATTGAATGAAATGGGTATCACAGCTCCGAGACATTGATAAAAGCATATGATAAAATAAAAGCATTTTATCAAGAAAACATTGCGTTGCAAAAATGTATTAAAATGAACAGTAATTTAATTTTCTGAACCCTTTCTGAGTCTACCGAGCAAAGTAAGTACCTTTAAGTGAAACAGTAACAGGCATAAATAATGGTAATTTGACAATTCTTGGTAAAGCCTTTTTTGGGATACTTCCCAGAAAATGAGAAAATGATTGACTGTAATGAAAAGGTAACAAATCAGTTTGTAAGTCAGGTGGATTCCAATGCTTGGCTTCAACAAAATTTGTGTACTAGCTAATATACTTAAATATTACTTATTATACAACGCTATGTGGTTTTGGCAGATAGCTCAGAAGAAGTTAAAAGATGTAAGTGACAGTGGCATGGCAAAATTGTTTCCATCTTCAGCTACTTATTTACTTGAGCTTAGTTACTAAGCACTGAAAGTGCAAAAAAAAAAAAAAGTAGAAGAATTGATGCTAAATTCTATTTCATTCTAGCAATAAGTAATATTGGGTATATGAACTAAATTTCATTTTTAAATTTTATGTCTTTGCCTCTTTTGCAATTTTTAAAAAATAATTTCAACTTTTAGTTTAGATTCAGAAGGCATATATACAGGTTTGTTACATGGGTATGCTGTGTGATGCTGAGGTTTGGGGTATGAATGATCCTGTCAGCCAGGTAGTAGGCATAGTACCTAATGCAGTTTTTCAACCCTTCCATCCCTTCCTCTCTTTCCCTGCTAGTCCCCAGTGTCCATTATTTCCATCTTTATGTCCGTATGTATTCAATGTTTAGCTCCCTCTTATAAGTGAGAACATGCAGTATTTGGTTTTCTGTTCCTACTTGAATTCGCTTAGGATAATGGCCTCCAGATGCATCCATGTTGCTGCAAAGGACATGACATCATTCTTTTTTATGGCTGCGTAGCATTCCATAGTTTATATGTACCACATTTATCCAATCCTATATTGATGGGCACCTAAGTTGATTCCATGTCTTTGCTATTCTGAATAGTGCTGTGGTGAACACACAAGTGAATATGTCTTTTTTTGTAGAACAATTTATTTTCCTTCGAATGGACACCCTATAGTGAGATTGCTGGGTCTAACGGTAGTTCTGTGTTTAGTTCTTTAAGAAATCTTCAAGCTGCTTTCCACAGGGGATGAACTAATTTACATTCGTACCAACAGTGTATAAGTGTTTTCTTTTCTCCCCAGCCTCACCAACATCTGTTATTTTTTAACTGTTTAATAATAGCCTTGCTGACTGGTGTGAGATTGTATCTCATTGTGACTCTGATTTGCATTTTTCTGATGATTAATGGTGTGGAGCACTTTTTCATTATGTTAGCTGCTGGTATGTCTTCTTTTGAGAATTGTCTGTTCATGTCTTTTGCCCACTGTTTAATGGAGATACTTCTTTTTTGCTTGTTAAGTTCCTTATAAACTCTGGATATTATACCTTTATCAGATGCATCATTTGCAAGTATTTTCTCCCATTCTTTGGGTTGTCAGTTTGCTCTGTTGATAACTTCTGTTGCTGTGCAGAAGCTCTTTAGTTTAATTGGGTTCTATTTGCCCATTTTTGGTTTCGTTGCAATTGCCTTTGAGGACTTAGTCATAAATTCTTTGTCAAGGCCAATGTCTGGAGGGTATTTCCCAGGTTTTCTTCTAAGAGTTTGATAGTTTGAAGTCTTACATTTAAATCGTTGATCCATCTTGAGTTAATTTTTGTATATAGTGAAAAGTAGTAGGTCCCATTTCATTCTTCTGCATATGGCTAGCCAGTTCTCTCAGCATCATTTATTGAATAGAGAGTCCTTTCCCCATTGCTTGTTTTTGTCAGCTTTGTCAAATATCAGATGGTTGTAGGTATGCAGCTTTATATCTGAGTTCTTTATTCTATTTCATTGGTCTATGTGTCTGTTTTTGTATCAGTGTGATGCTGTTTTCATTATTGTAGCTTTACTGTAAGCTCTTTTGGCTATCCAGGCTCTTTTTTTGATTCCATGTTAATTTTAGAATAGTTTTAAAAATCCTACATTGGTAGTTTAATAGATATAGTGTTGAATCTGCAGATTGCTTTGGGCAGTATGGCCATTTTAACAATATTAATTCTTTTGATCCATGAGTATGAAATATTTTTCTATTTGTATCATCTGATTTCTTTCGGCAGTGTTTTGTAGTTCTCTTCTTTGCAGAAATATTTCATCCACTTGCTTAAATGTATTCCCAGATTTTTTTTTTGTGAGGCTATTGTAAACAGGATTGCATTTTTATTTTGGCTCTCAGATGGAATATTATTAGTGTATAGAAATGCTACTGATTTTTGTATGTCGATTTTATATCCTGAAACTTTACTGAAGTTATTTATCAGGTCTAGGAGCCTTTTGGCAGAGTCTTTAAGGTTTTCTAGGCATAGAATCATATCATCAGTGGGAAGGGGTGGTGGCTCCTGCCTATAATTCCAGCACTTTGGGAGGCCGAGGCGGGCTGATGACTTGAGGTTAGGAGTTTGAGACCACCCTGGCCAACATGGTGAAACACCGTTTCCACTAAAAATACAAAAATTAGCCAGGTGTGGTGGCACACACCTGTGGTCGCAGCTACTCAAGAGGCTGAGGCAGGAGAACCACTTGAACCTGGGAGACAGATGCTGTAGTGAGCAGAGATCGTGCCACTACACTCCAACGTGGGTGACAGAGCGAGACTTCATCTCAAAGAAAAAAAAAGATTAATATCATCAGTGAAATTAGACAATTTGGGTTTTTCTTTTCTATTTTCATGACTTTTATTTCTTTCTATTGCCTGATGGCTCTGGCTAGGACTTCCAGTACTATGTTAAATAGGAGAAATAAGAGTGCTATCCTTGTTTTGAAATGGATGCATACCGGGAAACACACAACTTCCCAAGACTGAATCAGGAAGAAATTGAAACTTTGAACAGAGCAATAATGAGGTCTGATACTGAATCAACCATAAAAAAAACCCTACAACTGAAAAAAGTGCTGGACCAGATGGATTCACAGCTGAATTCTACCAGAAGTACAGAGAAGATCTGGTATCAATTTTACTGAAACTAGTCTAAAACATGAAGGAGAAGGGACTCCTCCCTAACTGATCCTATGAGGCCAGCATCACTCTGATATAAAAATCTGGCAAAGACATGACAAATAAAAAAAGCTACAGACCAATATCCCCAATGAACATATATTTTAAAATCCTCAACAAAATACCAGCAAACCAAATCCTGCAGCACATTAAAAAGTTAATTCATCACCATCAAGTAGGCTTTATTCCTAGGATGCAAGGTTGGTTCAACATATGCAAATCCACAGATGTAATTCACCACATACAGAAAAATTAAAAGAAAAACCATATGACTATCTCAGTAGATGCAGAGAAAGCCTTTGATAAAATCCAACATCCCTTAATAATAAAAACCCTCAACAAACTAGTCAATGAAGCAACAAACCAATTTTTGTAAAAGCCCATTTGAAATGAAATTTTAGTTCTTTATGTTTAACATTATTTTTCAAGATTTAAAGTTAATTTACATGGTTTTGACCAATTGTGTACTATTATTGTCTGTGTTAATAACTTAATCTAGGAGAAATTTTTAAATATTCAGAGCTTTATGTTACTGGGAAATTTTAAATATTTAATTTCAATTTATTAGTTATTATTTATAATTTTATATTATAAAACATACTTAGATAAAATTCTTGAAAAGTACAAATACAATTTTAAAAATGATGTAAATTTCTAACTCTTTAAGAAGAGCATGTTCATGTAGTTTTAAAAATGGGTGATGGTGATGTTAAATTGCCATTTAGATTCCATTAATAAATTTAAACTAGTAATATACCTATCTTAATTAAGCATGCCAATAGGTATGATTGCCATAAAAATTATATTTTTGCAGCCTTTTAAAAGCATGATGAAAAATTTTAGCTATTACTTAAAAATGTAGATGGTGTGGTATATATTTCCAAAATTATTTCAGGGAATAAAAAACATATATGAGGACCACTACCCCTTTCCTGAATATATATGTAACTGTCATGATCATCTTTGGCTGAGACAAAATTATCTTGAGCAAATTTTAAAGTCGTTCTAGTGAGAATTACTTAAAATTACTAATGTATCACTGAGTTGGGAGAGGTGATATCAATCTTGGCTTGATCTCTCATTAACAATGTGATCCAGGGGTAATTACCTAGTCTTGTTAAGCCTTGCTGCCTACTTCAAAGAGAAACTACACGGTATTAATGAGAGATTTCCTCAACTTCATGCCCCTGCCTGCCATCTGCTTGACTATATCAACACTCCAAGAGACAGTGGTCCTTCCTAAGACTGATTCCTCCTCCTGTGCTCCAAATTTCACCACTTCTTGTCTTCCTCAGGAACTCTGCTCATCAGTTATTCTTCCTCCTCTCTCTTACCTCCAGTCATCACAACTCCAGTGGGTCTTTACCCGACTAGAAAGCCCAAGTCTCTGCCATATTAAAATTGGAAAAATGGTGTGGGGAAGGAGGCATTCTCATAATGTGTTGCAGGCAGTTTAAGTTGGCATTTCCTTCCTGTAAGACAAGTTAGTAATAGGAATCAAACACTTTAGAAATAGATGTGGAATTTGGTTCATCGATTTGAATTGTTGAACTGTATCCTTAGAAAATAATCTAGTATGTGTGTTTGTATGTGTGCCTATTTTACAGGAATGTTTATCACAGAAATATTCATAGCAGGGGAAAATTAGAAGTAGTTTAAAAACTCAACAACAGGTTTGTTGAACTAATTATAATATGTGCCATTTAAAGTCATGGTGCTGAAAAATGTAATTAAATGAGGAAATGTTTACGTTAGCGGAAAAAGTCAGACTCTGCACTGCAGGGCTGTATATGTATCTTCCAGTAGTTATTCCTCTCTGGATATGGAATAAGAGGATTTTTCCCTTTGCATTTTACTATATTTTATTTACCATAATTAACATGGATTACTTTGCTTAACCCTTTTAAATTTATTTCTCTCTAGCTGACATGCACTAAAGTAAAGAAACTGGAAAAGCCCAGGGTAGTAGTGATGCTATTCCATCACTAACTGCTTTAGCTGGTGAGAAATTTCAACAGATTCATAGATGTGAGGTAGCAGAGTTTTGATCTAGAATAATCCATTTTCTGATCCTTTTATGTCAATGGCATTCAAAAATTTTTATTTGCAGACCTTTGCCTGATTTCTTTGGCTAGAACCTCCAATGCTATATTGAATAGGAGTGGTGAGAGAGGGCATCCTTGTCCAGTGCCAGATTTCAAAGGGAATGCTTTCAGTTTTTGCCTATTCAGTATGATATTGGCTGTGGGTTTGTCATAAATAGCTTTTATTATTTTAAGATATGTTCCATCGATACCTAGTTTATTGATAGTTTTTAGCATAAAGGGCTGTTGAATTTTGTCAAAGGTCGTCTCTGCATCTATTGAGATAATCATGTGGTTTTTGTCTTTGGTTCTGTTTATGTGGCAGATTACGTTTATAGACTTGCATATGTTGAACCAACCTTGCATCCCCAGGATGAAGCCTAGTTGATTGTGATGGGTAAGCTTTTTGATGTGCTGTTGCAATCGGTTTGCCAGTATTTTATTGAAGATTTTTTCATCCATCTTCATCGTGGATATTGGCCTGAAGTTTTCTTTTTTTGTTGAATCTCTGCCAGGTTTTGATATCAGGTTGATGGTTGTCTCATAAAATGATGTGGGAAGGATTCCCTCTTTTTGGATTCTTTGAAATAGTTTCTGAAGGAATGGTATCAGCTCCTCTTTGTATGTCTGGTAGAATTCGGCTGTGAACCCATCTGGACCTAGGTTTTTTTGGTTGGTAGGCTATTAATTGCTGCCTCAACTTCAGCCCTTGTTATTGGTCTATTCAGGGTTTCAACTTCTTCCTGATTTAGTCTTGGGAGGGTGCAAGTGTACAGGAATTTATGCATTTCTTCCAGGTTTACTGGTTTGTGTGCATAGAGTTGTTTGTAGTAATCTCTGATGGTAGTTTGTATTTCTGTGGAATCAGTGGTGATATCAACTTTATCGTTTTCTATTGCATCTATTTGATTCTTCTCTCTTTTATTTTTTATTACTCTGACTACTGATCTATTTTGTTGATCTTTACAAAAAAAACAGCTCCTGGATTTATTGATTTTTTGAAGGTTTTTTTGTGTCTCTCTCTCCTTCAGTTCTGCTCTGATCTTAGTTATTTCTTGTCTTCTGCTAGGTTTTGAGTTTTTTATCTTGCTCCTCTAGCTCCTTCAATTTTGATGATAGGGTGTCAATTTTAGATCTTTCCTTGCTTCTCATGTGGGCATTTACTGCTTTAAGTTTTCCTCTAGACACTGCTTTAAATCTGTCCCAGAGATTCTGATACATTGTGTCTTTGTTCTCATTGGTTTCAAAGAACATCTTTATTTTTGCCTTCATTTCATTTTTTATCCAGTCAACATTCAAGAGCCAGTTGTTCAGTTTCCATGAAGTTGTGTGGTTCTGAATTAGTTTCTCAATTCTGAGTTCTAACTTGATTGCACTGTGGTCTGAGAGACTGTGTGTTACGGTTTCCATTCTTTTGCATTTGCGGAGGAGTGGTTTACTTCCAATGATGTGGTCAATTTTAGAGTAGGTGTGATGTGGTGCTGAGAAGAATGTATATTCTTTGGATTTGGGGGTGGAGATTTCTGTAGATGTCTATTAGGTTTGCTTGGTCCAGATCTGGGTTCAAGTCCTGGATATCCTTGTTAATTTTCTGTCTTGTTGATCTGTCTAATATTGACAGTGGAGTGAAGTCTCCCACCATTATTGTGTGGGAGCCTAAGTCTCTTTGTAGGTCATTAAGAACTTGCTTTATGTATCTGGGTGCTCCTGTATTGGGTGCATATATATTTAGGATCATTAGCTCTTATTTCTGCATTGATACTTTTACCATTATGTAATATCCTTCTTTTGATCTTTGTTGGTTTAAAGTCTATTAGGGACACTGGCTCACCCCCATGGTGGAGGAGACCCCATTGTGGAATGCCCCTGAGGGGGTACACGCAGGATTGGGGAGAGTGCGGTGATGGGTTTTGCTCCCTCAGCCCGGTCATTCAGCAAGTGCTGCTGCTGGGGGTGTAACACTCGGGGGAATTTTATACTTTTTA
>CAUYLG010068548.1:0-16850 GCA_963573385.1 Cacajao melanocephalus | reverse complement strand
TCTTTTAATTTTTTTGTTTTAATTTTTTGTTTGATTTTAAGTCCTCTAATTTTTCATCAGTATTAAAGTTTGTTTTGTTTTCTTTTAATTTTTTTGTTTTAATTTTTTGTTTGATTTTAAGTCCTCTAATTTTTCATCAGTATTAAAGTTTGTTTTGTTTTCTTTTAATTTTTTTGTTTTAATTTTTTGTTTGATTTTAAGTCCTCTAATTTTTCAACAGTATTAAAGTTTTACCCTTTCCCAGCCAGCACCCCAAAAAAGCCTCTAGGCATGAAGTGGTGGCCACGTGACAAAGAACTCACTCAGCAAAGCTGCTGGGTGGTTTCTATCTTTTTTTTTTTTTTGAGGTGGAGTTTTGTTCGTTAGCCCAGGCTCCAGTGAAGTAGCGCCATCTCGGCTCACTGCAACCTCTGTTCCCCGGGTTCAAGTGATTCTCCTGCCTCAGCCTCCCGCGTAACTGGGGTTACAGGTGCCCACCACCATACCCGGCTAATTTTTTTGTATTTTTAGTAGAGACAGAGTTTCACCATGTTGGCCAGGCTGATCTCGAACACCTGACCTCATGTGATCTGCCCACCTTGGCCTCCCAATGTGCTGGGATTACAGGCATGAACCACCATGCCTGGCCAATTGGTTTCTATCTTGATGCCAACAGCCAACTCTGTCAGCCAGCCAGTTTAATTTTATGAAAAACAAAAACTCATTATCCTATTTTTATAGCAATTCAGCGGTATATGCCAAGCAGTGTCTACTCCAGTGTTGAAAACGGCAACGCTGGGCACAGTGTCTCAATGCCTATAATCCCAGCACTTTGGGAAGCCAGGGCAGGTGGATCACTTGAGGTCAGGAGTTCGAGACCAGATGGGCCATCTTCAATAAAAATACAAAAATTAGTCTCCTGTGGTGGCGGGAATCTGTAATTCCAGCTACTCTGCAAGCTGAGGCAGGAGAATTGCTTGAACCTGGGAGGCGGAGGTTATAGTGAGCCAAGATTGTGCCACTGCACTCCAGCCTGTGTGACAGAGAATGAGACTCCTGTCTAAAAAAAAATTTTTTTTTTAAGTAGTAAGATGAAAAACCTGATAAAAATGATGCCACAGTTTTACACAATTCAGGTGGTTAAGAGTGTATAAGTTTGATAATAAACAAGGTACTTGACCTTGAAGAAGACCTGGAGCTTGTCAGTGGAAGCAGGCTTAGAAGGGCAGCAGCTTGTAAGTTATGGTGAGGTGGTGGGGACAGGGTTATCTGAAATCTGACAGAAAGCTGTAACAGCAGGTGTCCATGGGTGTGGCTTATAACACAGTGTATTGAAGAATGCGGTAGATGTTGAGGGGTGTGCATGTGCATGCCTTGTGTATTTCTATGCAGTGTGGCTTAGCGGATCATTTTCTGCATTCTCCTAATGCCTCTCCAGGATGAAATCACATACATAGAAACAGTAAATTGGTGGCTCACACCTGTAATCCCAGCATTTTGGGAGGATAAGGCAGGGGGATCACTTGAGGCCAGGAATTTGAGACCAACCTGGACAATGTAGTGAGACTTTCTGAAATCAAACCAAAATGAAACAAAACCAACCAGCCAAATAGGAAATTTGTGTTATGCTTAATTCTTAATGTATCAATCATATTGAAACAAATTTGTGTCTTTAAAATGTGTTATAGCTGAATTGACTACACTTTATTCATTTATTTCCTCAATTCCCTACATCTAGTAAAAGTTCAATGCCTAATTTTTTTCCCTTCAAAATTCTCATATTCAAAGTTTCTCGTATTTCACCCATTTTCCTTTTACTTTCTTTTTTCTCCCCCTGAGACAGAGTCTTATTCTGTCATCCATGCTGGAGTGCAGTGGTGCGATCTTGGCTCACTGCAACCTCCACTTCCTGGATCCAAGCAATTCTCCTGCCACAGCCTCCTGAGTAGCTGGGACTACAGGTGCTTGCCATCATGCCTGGCTTATTTTTGTATTTTTAGTAGAGATGGGATTTCACCATGTTGGTCAGGCTGGTCTCGAACTCCTGACCTCAAGTGATCCACCTGTCCTCCACCTCCTAAAGTGCTGGGATTACAGGTGTAAGCCACCGTGCCTGGCCTACTTTATTTTTTAAAAGTTATTATTAATTTAATGGGTTTGTTTTATGATCCTTCTAAATGCCTTCCAAGACATGTCATCATACATGTCTAATACTGCTAGCAGGTTCATGGTTCATATATATATGTATATATATGTATATACGTATATATGTGTGTATATATATGTATATATGTATATATACATATATATGTGTGTATATATATGTATATATGTATATATACACACATATATATGGCAAAATACCTATTCATTACACAAACATTTAACAATACATGTCAGCAAGAATGGAGAATTTAAATTGCCCCAAATTCTACTTATTGGAGGTAACCATTGGAATATATATGTATATATATGATTATAAATACATAGTTTTAAAAAATGAGATTGCTTGCTCTCTTGGCCATATATTATGAATATCCTTTCCTGTCAATATATATATATATATATATATATATATATATATATATATATCTATAGCATAACTAAAAAAATTGTAGTAAAAGATAACATAAAATTTACCATTGTAACAATTTGGAAGTGTAAAGTTCAGTGGAATTAGGTATATTCACATTGTTGTGCAACCATCACCCCCAACTATTTCCAGGACTTTACCATCTTCTCAAACTGAAATTGTGCACCCGTTAGCATCAGTTTTCATGGCTTGTGGATGTAATATAATTTCTTTCAGAAACCCCTATTGTTATACATTTAGGTTTCTTTTTTTCTCTAGTATAAATATCCCTTAACAATGCTTCAGCAAGATATCTTGTGCACACATTTTGCAGACATATTATTTCTGAAGGATAAATTCCTAGAAATGGGATTTGCTAGGGCCTGCAGGAGGAATTCCAATTACACTCACTTGTATAAGTGCGAGGACACTTTCAGACTCTACTGTAACGACGGGAGGTGTTACCATTCTTCTTTTGCTATTTGTCCATGTGACAGACAAAAGTTGCTGGTAGTTACTTTAATACTGTTTGGGTTGCTAGTACAGGTTCTGTTTTTTATTCTACATCGTGTTAGTGTCTTGATTCTGAACTTTCGCAGTGTGTCAGTATAGAAACAGCTAACACTTCCGATGTACACAACACAGACCTTCCACGACCCCAGGCTGACTTTGACGCTGCAAGCCTCCCTTTCGGTTCCCAGGAGCAAACGCCCGCGTGCGTGTGGTGCTCCCGGCCAGCCCCCGGCTGTCTTCCCTGCCCTTGCCCAGTCCTACTTCTCTGCGGAGGCTTGCCTAGGTCTTGTCTGCTGTGCTTGATGTGTGCAGCTCAGCTTTACTGCGTCTGGGCTAAGCCCGCAGTTTCCGTTACAGAGCGAGTCTCGAACTTCAGGTATCTGGGTCCCCACGCGGCAGTTCTGGGCCGGAGTGGGGAATCCGCCTTTCCAGCAAGGCCCCTGCTGATGCCACGGGTCTGAGGATTACCCTTTGGAACCCACGGCCTCGCAGTGCGTCGAGATCTGACAGCTGCTCTGCACGGGCCTGGCACTAGGCTGAAGCAACAGCGGTCAACGCAAAATCGTCCTCCCAAGTTCAGGAAGCAGAAGTCAGAGCGGGAGGCTGCGTAGGTGCGCGCTGGGACCACCGCGGCGCTTGCTCCGGCTTCAGTGCACAGTCGGAGGCGGACGCCAGGGGGCAGCAGCGTTGCGCTAGCCCCCAGGACGCGCTTGCGACTGCGCAAGCGCAGTAGGGCCAGTCCGTGCTGGCCCGGGGTGGCAAGGGGCGCAGAGACCGGTTGCAGGTAGGTGCTGGGGCGAGGAGGGGCGAGAGGGCCAAGGGGCAAGGGGTTCGAGGGGCAGCAGGGCTCAACGGCGAGGAGCGAGGGGCAAGGGGCTTGCAGCTGGGTTTTCCGCGGGGCCTATACGTGACGCGGCCTGCAGCCCCGCAGCCCCTGCCGCCTCCACGCGATCCGTCCGGAGGCTTCTAAAGAGGCTGCGCTGCGCCCGTGTAGCCGCGTCCACCGCGCCAGGCCGCCTCCTCTGCGCCCCGCCCTGCGCTGGAGCTGGACATTAAAGGACCCGACGAGGGCCGGTCGCGATGGCTCCCGCCTGTAATCCCAGCGGTTTTGGAGGCCGAGGCGGGAGGATCCCTTGAGCTCAGGAGAGAGCAGCCTGGGCAACATGGCGGAACCCCTGTCTCTGTTAAAAAACTAGGCCGGCTGCGGTGACCCGCCTGTTATCCCAGCTGCTCGGGAGGCTGAGGCGGGAGAATCGCTTGAACCTGGGGACGGAGGTTTCAGTGAGCCGAGATCACGCCATTGCACTCCAGCCTGGGGGATAGTGTGTGAGGCTGTTTTTGTTATTTTGTTTTTATTTGAGGCGGAGTCTCGCTCTGTCTCCCAGGCTGGAGTGCATTGGCGCGATCTCGGCTCCCAGGTTCAAGCCATTCTCCTACCTCAGTCTCCCGAGTATCTGGGGTTATGGGCAC
The DNA here is from genome assembly GCA_963573385.1 of Cacajao melanocephalus. Taxonomy (NCBI): domain Eukaryota; kingdom Metazoa; phylum Chordata; class Mammalia; order Primates; family Pitheciidae; genus Cacajao; species Cacajao melanocephalus. Next base: position 12,316 of record CAUYLG010068548.1, on the reverse strand, counting down.
CCACCACCACGCCCAGCTTAGTTTTGTATTTTTAGTAGACATGGCGTTTCGCCATGCTGGCCAAGCTGTTCTCGAACTTTTGACCTCAGGTGATCCACCTGCCTCGGCCTCCCAAAGTGCTGGAATTACAGGCAAGAGCCTGGCGAGGCTGTCTCTATTTAAAAACAAACAAACCAAAACAAAACGAAAAAACCAGAAAGGACTCCACCTCAGCTCTTTGCCTCTGGGTGTTTATTCTGCACGAGATCATTGTTGGCCGGGCGTGTTAAGTGTAATCATATTCTTTTTTTTAGAAAGCAAAATTTCGCTGTTTTATTGCATAACTTGTCTTTACCACACTTTGCCTTTACTATAGAACCCTAAGGCTAAATAAACATCCAGAATGTTTAAAATAATCCTCTTAATGTACCTTGTGCTTTATTGGCAAAATGGAATTCTACTCTAAATTGTATTGAATGACACTACTCTGTCTTCTCTACTTGTAGAAAATACCTTGTAAGTCGATAAAAACTAGTTTTGTTTCTGTGCTGCTTTTTTCTTTAAGCTGTAAATGCAGAGCAGTGGATCCCAAGTTTTTCTCTATCAGTAAGTCTTCCTACATGTCATGCCTGAATTTCTCCTGCCCAATCTGCCCACCTTCTTTATTCCTTAATGTGCAGGCTGTTTTTCAGGACCAGTAAATTTCAGTGGTTTTTGCTTGTTTCTGGACTGGAAAGTTCCTTCAGCCACGCAGCCTCATCCTATGCCCTGGGCAGCCTACTCCAGAATATGCCTCTGAAACAAAAAAGCAAATCAGGGATTGAGGTGGGCTAAAGTCTTTTTTAAGAAACCAGCAGTCCCAGGGTCCCCCAGGCAGCCCCCAGGTGACCACACTGGGTTTGATTTAGTTAGACTCCTGAGCATTGTAGAGGAAGAATGGGCTTGAGGCCGGAAAACTTGGCTCTTCCGTGTATAATTTAGTGACCTTGGATATATTACTTCATCTCTGACTCAGTTGTCTTATCTGTGAAATGGGAATAACAACAATTATATCCACCTCACAGAACTGGTGTGAAGTTGACATTCAGATGAATTTTTGGGTATTTTTTTTTAAGTTTCATTTTGGTTTGGTTTCTTTTTGCTGAGAGAGGATTCAGAAGTGAATATGAGAACTTAGGGATATGTAAAAGGTTATTGGGGACTATAAAATTTGGATTCAGGAAGAAATGCATTAAAGGTTTTCTGAGTAATGATGAGGGTCCAACACAGATTAGAAAATATGCATTTCCAGAGTCCTACAGTTTTGTAGCTGATTTTGGCAGCCTTTGAGTGGAAATGAAGAAGTGGACAGGGCAAGTTACACAGGGCTGGTGAATGAAAGGCAGATCTGGGTTTATGATGAAGCTTCTAGACTCTTTGCTTGCACAAATACCTTCCAAAACCCTGGCAAGGGGCTTAGCAGTTTTACATTGATAATTGTGTATTCTAACCTTAAAGAATTACTGCCCCTTGCTCACAGTTGTATAAGCTTCAGGCCCCATAAAACCTGACTCCACCCCTAGTGGCAAGGAAGGATCAGTGGGAGGTTAGGCATAAGGAGGGTTGGAGAGTTGAAAGGATTCACCATGGGGTTTGAGCCTGGGGAACTCGGATTGGAGAAGGAGGTGGCAGATGAGGGGCCTCAGAGGATGGGAGCCTTGAGGAGAGGAAGAGCAGATTTGGTGAAGCAAATACTGGAGAGGGAAAGCAGCCTGTGCAGCTGAGGCCATGACGAGGGAGAGGCGCAGAGTGACCAGGCAGTTGGTGCGTCTTTGCCGAGTACCTGCTGCATGCCAGGAGCTGGGGTGCAGTGCTGAACAGGACAGGCAAGCAGGCCTCTTAGTGCTCAGAATCTAGAGGAAGCCAGGGCCTGAGCATCCCAAAAAGGGAGCCTTTGAGGACAGGAAAGCTCAGGGGCTGGGGTGTGGGATGCAGGGAGGGTCTAGGGAGGCAGGTAGGGGCTAGATTTCAGGAGGCCACATAATAGTTTGGACTTGATCCTGAGGGCTGAGGTGGGGGCTTTTGAATATTAAGCAAAGTGGGATCAGATCTGTGCTTTAGAAAGCTCTCCCTGCATGTATCAGAGAAACTTCCACATATGCCTGGGGAGATGTGTGCATAACTTGTCTTACTAATTGTGGAAAAGTCAACCCAGTTGAAAATAGTGAACTGGAACTTTGTGTATCTGCATGGATAAATCTCAAAAATGTAACCTTGAGCTTTTAAAAAAGCGAGTTGCAAGAGGATAATACCAGCCCACCACTGTTTGTATAAAGCTGGAAAACATAATTGTATTATTTATGGGCACATACTTGTGGTGAAAATAAAAATCATGTATGGGAAGCTGAGTTCAGTGGCCCATGCCTCTAGTCAGTCCCAGGTTCACTTGAGCCCAGAGTCCAGCCTGGGCAACATAGTGTGACTCTGGGTCTTAAGTAGATAGGTAAGTAGGTAGGTAAATGGATAAGATAGAGTAGATGATCGATTAGATAGATAGGTAGGTAGGTAGATAGATAGCATGTGTAGGAATTGTAGACACCTGTATTTTTCAGACTTTAGCATGCATCCAAATCACCTAGAGGACTCATTAAAACACAGATTTTCGTTTCTGATTCAGTAGGTCTGGGGTGAGGATCCAATAATTTGCATTTCTCCCAAGTTCCTGGGCAGTGTTGATGCCACCAGTCTGGGGACCTCAGTTTGAGAATCTCTGATGTCCACCAACTTGACAACTTGAAGACAGTGATCACTTCTTGGGAGGGAGCAGAATTGGATGGGGAGGAGTCCAGAGGGGCTGAAACTCTATTTGTAATATTTAATTTCTTTTAAAAAAATCTGAAAAAATGATGCAACGTAACTTGACAAAGCTGGATGGATGTTCACAGATGTTTTTTATTTTTCTCTGTGTGTGAAACATTTCATTAAAGAAAAAGGATCCCATTGTTTGCTGTGTAATCCTGAGAATGGACTGGAAAAGAGGAAGAACTGGGTGTCTTTGTGGGAATCTTTTGCGGAAACCCAGGTGAGAGGTGCTGCTGGCTTACCCTGGAGGTGGGAAGGTGTGGGGTGGGAGAGGCAGCAAGGAAGGAGAGAGGGGAGCAGCTGTGAGGGAGGTTTGGGTGGGAGCATTGACTGCATGTGGTAATTGGTTGGTTAGAGGTTAGGGGAGGGCGGAATCAAGTCATACACCTGGTCTGTGACTTGAGTGGGTGATTGGGTCATGAGCCCATCACCGAGGGAACCCTGGAGGGAGGGGCATGTGGGGACAGGTGGGAGTTCTGAAGTGAACATCCCATACCTTGATAGCCCAGTGAGCAAAGGGTAGGAGAGATCTGCGCTGCAGTGCAGACTTAGTAAGCATGAGTTCAGATGGCTGCCAGTGCCCCAGGTGTGGATTAGGTTACCTGGGCCTTTGGTAGACCTGAAGCAATGCTGTCACCTAAGGCAGGGCTTGGCCAACCACAGCTTGCTGCTTGTTTTTGCATAGCCTGAGAGCTGAGAATGCTTTTATCTTTTTAAATGTTAAGGGGAGAATTCAGTGAAGATATAATTCACAAGCCATAACATTTTGACATTTTAAAGTGCACAATTCACTGGTATTTAGCATATTCACAAGGTTGTACAACCATCATCACTGTCTAATGTAGGAACATTGTAGCCAAAAAGAGACCCCATCCCTGTCAGCAGCTATTCCAACCCCCACCCCCCAGCCTCTGACAGCCACGAATCTATGTTCTGTCTCTGAATTTGCTTCTTCTGGACATTTCACGTAAATGGAATAGTACAGAATATGACCTTTTTATCAGGCTTATTTCACTGAGCATGATGTTTCCAGGGTTCACGTATGTTGCAGCATGAATTAGTGCTTTATTCTTTTTTATGGCCGAATAATACTCCATTTATGGATGTACCGCATCTTGTCTATCCATTCATCAGCCGATGGACACTTGGATTGTGTCCACTGTTTGGCTGTTGTGGATAATGCTTCCATGAACATTCATGTATAAATGTGTGCGTAAGCACGTGTGTTTTCAGTCCTCTTGGGTACATACTGGGCAGTGGAGTTGCTGGGTCGTGTGGTGACTGTGCTTAACCTTTTGAGGAGTGGCCAGACTACTTTCCACAGTGGCTGCATTTTATTTTCCCACCAGTGATGTTTGAGGATTCCAGTTTCTCCACATCCCCCTAAACTCATGTTGTTACTGATTTTTGTATTATAGCCATCGTCCTGGGTGTGAAATGCCATCTTGTCACACTTCTGGTCTGTGTTTGCCTTGATGACCGGTGAAGCTGAGCATCTTTCATGTGCCTGTTGGCTATCTGTGTATCTTCTTTGGAGAAATGTCTATTCAAGTCCTTTGCCCATTTAAAAAATTTTATTTTGTTTATTTTGAAACAAGGCCTCACTGTCACCTAGGCTGGAGTGCTGTGGCATGATCACAGCTCACTGCAGCCTTGGTCTCCTGGGCTCAAATGATCCTCCACCTCAGTTTCCTGAATAGCTGGGACTACAGGCACATGCCAACATGCCTGGCTAATTTTTAAATTTAGTTTTTGTGGACACGAGGTCTTACTAGGTTGGCCTGGCTGGTCTGGAACTCTAGGCTCAAGCGATCCTCCCACCTTGGCCTCCCAAAGTGCTGGGATTACAGATGTGAGCCACCAGTGCCTGGCCCTTTGCTCATTGTTAAATTGAGTTATTTGGTATTGATTTTTGAATCTTTTGAGTTGTTCATCAGACATCCACAAGGACATGTCAAAGAAGCAAGCCTTGAGTTCTGAGGAGAGGCTGGGATTGGAGTTTTACCTTTGGAAGTTGTCAGCGGGCAGAGATGAAAAGTCCAGAGTCTGGGTGAGCTCTGCCAGGGAGTGTGGGAAAAGGACTGAGCTCTGAGCTCTGGGGGACCCCACTAAGTGGACTGAGAGATGAGGACTCAGCCGATGGACACTTGGGTTGTTTCCACTGTTTGTCTGTTGTGGATAATGCTTCCGTGAATTCCAGGAAATTACACTCTGGAACTGCCAGAGTGTAATTTCCTGGAAACCAAGTAAAGGTGTTTAAGTAGGGAGTGATCAATCACACTAGATGCTATTGATAGGTCAAGGAAGATGGGGGCTGCGCTTTGACTGTTGTATTTAGTGATGTGGAGGTCACCCGTGCTGACTGACTGTGATAAGGTCAGTTTGGGTGGAGTGGCAGTGAGTTGGAGAGAATGAGAGGACAGAGCTGGGCATGGGGTTTGCCTGAGCTGGGTGCGGGGCTGGTTTCATGGTAACACACAGTTCATAATAACAAGAGACTGCAGGAACTGGGGGTGGGGCTTAGGAAGTGGTGGACATGCTCTCTGATGCTTCTGTTTTTCCAGTAAAATAGGATGATCTTGTTAGATGATCAGCTGAGAGTGAAAGCTGGGGAAGAGGTGGTATATGTTTGCAGAAGGAGAGGGTGACCTTCTAGCCAGCCTAAGGCCACTTGGGTCACATATGTCATGTTTATTGACTCGCTGTGATAAGCGAGACTGCACACCGGCGGGACTTGTGTGTCTCCATCAAGGGACAGAGAATCATCTGAGGGCAACAGGGCGGGTGTCCTTCGTGGCGTCTCTGACCTGGCTCGGTGCAGGGAGCTGGGAATGGGAAGTGCCATGAGTGCTAATGGGGCGCAGGGGGTCAGAGGAGCAGAGGGTGTAGGAATAGGTGGTGGAGTAGGGAGAGACTGGAGCTTTGCCAACGGGGGCCTGGGCTGAGCAGGGCTTGGAGCATGTGGTGATGAGTCTTATGGCGGGTGAGGCTCAAGGCCCAGTGTGCGCTTAGGGAAGGGGGCTGCAGAGTGGGTAAGGGACCCATGGGTGTGTTACAGGCGTAGGGTGTCAAGGAAGTTCCAAGACAAGCTAATAGGGGTTACCGCTGGAGAGAGGCCCAGTGTGTGCTAATGGGGGATAGGTTGGTAGAGGCACCAGGATATGTGCTAATAGGCCTCTGAGGCTTTGTGTGTGGTGATGAGAGTGGTATGGTGTTAACGCTGTGTGTGTGTCTGTGGGGGGCCTGAGGAGTAGGAGAAAACGGGGTGCTTATGGAGGGAAGGTGGTTGAACGACTCGAGTGCTATGTGTGCGCTCGTGGGGGTCGTGCCGTGGAGGGTGTGTGCACGGCCTAATAAAGGTCTGGGTAGTTGGATGGAGCCTAGTGCATGCTAATGGGGCAGAGCTGGAAGGACCTCATGGGGGGATCTGATGGAGGGAGGATGGTGGGAGACCTGGCCTGTGCTAGTGGAGTGAAGATTGTGGATCTGTGTGGAGCACGGGTTGGTGGTATGGGAAGGGTCTTGGTGCTGTCAGAGGCCCAGTGCACTAAGGGTCAAGGTGATGTGAGGTGTGCATGTGTCGCTGAACACAGAGACACTCTAGGAAGGGGCAGCTGGATGATTTAAGGCATTCCAGAGGCTGTTACTTTGGGTTTAGAGTCATAGAGGCACTGAAGTGTGTGCCATTGTTGGGAGAGTCAGCAGTGTGAGGTCTGGAGTGTGCTAAGGTGTGCCAGAACAGTGTGAACTTGTGTGCTTGTGTCTGTAGGGTACTGGAGTGTATTGAGGTTCCAGGGAATACTGATGAAGGGGGTGAGTAGAGCCGTGGAGGGGATGAAAATAAATTTAAAAGGCCAGGTGTGGTGGCTCATGCCTGTAATGCCAGCAATTTGGGAGGCTGAGGCAGGAGGATTGCTTGAGGCTAGAGTTCAAGGCCAGCCTAGGCAACATCATGAGACCCAGTCTCTACAAAACAAAAACAAAAAACAAAAATTAGCCGGGTGTAGTGGTGCGCACCTGTAGTCCCACCTACTCAGGAAGCAGAGGTGAGAGGCTTGCTTGAGTTTGAGGCTGCATTGAGCTATGATTGCATCACTGCACTCCAGCCTGAGTGACAGAATCAGATCCTATCTCTTAAAAAAAAAAAAGAAAGAAAGAAAGAAAATCTGCCAGTTGCGGTGGCTCACACCTGTAATCCCTGCACTTTGGGAGGCCGAGGCGGGTGAATCACGAGGTCAGGAGTTTGACCAGCCTGGTCAAATATGGTGAAATGCCGTCTCTACTAAAAATACAAAAATTAGCCCAGTGTGGTAGCAGGCTACTCAGGAGGCTAAGGCAGGAGAATCACTTGAACCCAGAAGGTGGAGGTTGCAGTGGGCCGAGATCGTACCACTGCACTCCAGCTTGGGCGACAAGAGTGGGACTCTGTCTCCCCTAAAAAAAAAAAAAAAAAAAAGAATACATAGAATTTTGGAGATGAGTGAAGTTTAGGCAAATTTAAATGAAGTAGTGTTTTGATGGGCTCAAAGCCGCGTAGGCTGAGTGTAAAGGGGCCAAGATCTAGTCTGGACTGCAAAGTGGTCCTCTTTCCTTGGAGACTACCAGGTTAACATAGATGTGCAGGATTGTTTCCAGAAACTCCTCATCTGAAGCTCTGCCTTGTTTGGAAATTGAGGTTGCTTCTTTGTGTCAGAGTGACTTTGATCCTCCAGGAAAGAGTGGGATGTTTTATTCCAACTGATAAGACTTCAAACTACAAAATTTCTGGTAGTCTGTAATTGTAGAGAACAAAATTTCTAAATAGTAAGAAAGGAGTCTCCATCCAAAGGGGGTTTTTGACACTTTATGGCTGCAGCATGCTCTTAAGAGAAATGCCGTTTCCTGTGAACTTTGTGGTTTCATTGATGTCTTGTCCCAGCTCTATGAATGGGAGTGGATTTTTTTTTTTTTGAGATGGAGTCTTGCTCTGTTTCCAGGCTGGAGTGCAATGGCACGATCTCAGCTCACTGCAACCTCCACCTCCTAAGTAATTCAGCCTCAGCCTCCTAAGTAGCTGGGACTACAGGCGCACCCCACCACACCCAGCTAATTTTTGTATTTTTAGTAGAGACGGGGTTTCACCATGTTGGCCAGGTTGGTCTCGATCTCTTGACCGCGTGATCTGCCCACCTTGGCCTCCCAAAGTGCCGGGATTACAGGCATGAGCTACCGCACCCGGCCAGGGAGTGGATTTTGTTTTCTCAAGGAGGAGGTAGGAACAAGCTTCCTGTCCTGGGTTTTTCATGTCTGGCTCCTCTCAGGCCTCTGGTCTCAGTGTGAAGGTTACCTCCTCAGAGAGGTCTCCTGGGATACTTCCTCCAGGGAGTTCCTACACTGTTACTCTCTATCCTTGAACCCTCATCACAGGATGATGATAGACCTTTTTGTTTACTTGTTTATTGTCTGTCTTCCCCACTAGACTTTCCCCTAAGCTCCAGGAGGATAGGAACCATGCTGGTGTAATTCACTCGTGTGTCTCCAGCACCCAGTGCGGGGCTGGGCACATAGAAGCTGCTCAGGACATGTTGTGTGAATGAGCAGCTGGAAGTCAGTGATGGAGGTAAAGGGAGCAGACTGGGACAGAGAGGCTGGTGAGGCAGCACAGAGCTTCCCCATGGCACTGCTTTGTCCTGGGGCTTGAGAGGACAGCTGGACTTGAGGCAGGAGAAGGGCCCCTGGGGAATGTGGGCTGTTTGGACTATGGCGATTGCTCTGGGTACAGAGCTACAGTTTCTGTTTACACATTTCCTTTTTGGTACTTTGCGGCAGGGTGTTTCCAGACCAGTCCCTGGGCGCCAGCCAGAGCATGGACTGACCAAGTACCTGGATGGAGACCTGAACTGGAGGAGATGCACATTGGAGGTAACCTGCATGTCGCAGCTGTCTCTGGCCCATTTCTGTCCCAGTGTCCCGGCATTCCAGTGCTCTTCAGCTGGCTCCCACTGGCATGGCCACATCCACTGTTAAAGTCTCCATACACTTCCGTTCTGCTTGCATAAATCACTTCTGCCATCTGGGATCCTACTTCAGGCCTCTCTGCACCCTGGCCCCTCCATCATGGCCTTGAACGACTCCAGCAGTAGAGCCCACACCTTATTGGTGGTCACTAATTGCTGGTGTGACCTCTGAGTGGTCATCTCTCTATTCTCACTACTGTTATTCTAGCTCGTGTACTTGTCAGCACCTGTCCCTGGTCATAACCGGGACCTCCTAACTGGTCTCCCAGCCTCAGTCTCTTTTACCCCAAATGTAACTTTCATAACTGCTGAAGAGTAGCATTTACTTCTTAAAACTGTTCAGGGGATTCTGAGTATCTCCCAGGGAACAGGATAGCTAGTTAGCTGGGTTCAAGAGACCTTCAACCTCCCAGCCTCCACCTGCTACCCTAAGCAGTGTCCTTCAGCTATTGTTTGTCCACCCTCTGTCCTCATCCCACCAGCTGACTAATACATTTTGCTTTCATTTTACTGAATTTTCATGAGCATCTAATGCATGCTACTGTGAGTCAGGCACTTAGACACAAACACCTCCCACCTAATGTAATCTAATCTAGAGGAACTCACATTGTAATACAAAGTAATGATTATGGGAATAGCTAACACTGGGCATTTGGGGTAAGCTTGGTGTTCGATACCTGCTTTAATCCTTGTGGTAATGTTGTGGTTTGCAGGACCCTTGAGTAGAAGAGGCACAGAATACATTCTCAGAAATGAAAGCTGACTGTAATGACCTCTTGTTTCATTGTGTATTTTAGGAAATTGCAGAGGCTGTCAACATGGAAAAGCAGCCCCAGAACAGCAGGAGAGGCCTCGCTCCCCGAGAGGTACCCCCAGCCGTTGGGCTGCTGCTGTTCATGGCCCTGATGAACACTCTGCTCTACCTCTGCCTCGACCGCTTCTTCATTTCCCCTCGGCAGTCCCTGGTGGACCCCAGACACTGTCCCTATGGTCACTTCAGGATAGGACAGATGAAAAACTGTTCACCTTGGCTGTCCTGCGAGGAGCTGAGAACAGAAGTGAGACAGCTGAAGCGTGTTGGGGAAGGAGCCGTTAAGAGAGTGAGTCTGGGTTCATTTCTGATCGCTGTCATCATGTTATTTCACTTAACACAGTGTCTTCCAGCTCCATCCATGCTGGCACGAATTACAGAATTTCATCCTTCCTTACTGATAAAGTGTACTCCATTGAGTATGTGCACATTTTCTTATCCATTCATCTGTTGATGGGCGTTTTGGTTGATTCTGTTTCTTGGTAATTGTGAATAGTGCTGCAGTAGGCATAGGGTTCATCCTTTGGGGAAACAGTGTGGCATCGAGTATTAGGAGCCCTGTTGGCTCTAAGTGTCTGTCCTTCCTTGAGCTCAGTAACCTCACATCTGGCACTTTATCTTTTTTTTTTTTTTTGAGATGGAGTCTCACTCTGTCACCCAGGCTGGAGTGCAGTGGAACCATCTTGGCTCACTGCAACTTCTACCTCCCAGGTTCAAGCGATTCTTGTGACTCAGCCTCCCAAGTAGTTGGGACTATAGGTGTGTGCCACCATGCCTGGCTAATTTTTTGTATTTTTAGTAGAGACGGAGTTTCACCATATTGGCCAGACTGGTCTTGAACTCCTGACCTTAAGTGATCTGCCTGCCTCAGCCTCCCAGTGGAACTTTATCTTAATAAGTAATCTAAGGCAGGAAAAAGGCCAGATGCATAAAGGAGTGCTATAGTGATAGAAAACTAGAAACAGTACTTTTAGAAAATAGTTCATTAAATGATGGTCCATTTACTTGATGGAACATTCTGCAACCATTGTGTAGTTAGGAACCCCAAGAGGCAACACGAAGAAAATCTTGTGATAATGAGTGAGGAAAATAAGATACAAAAATGTATAATTGACTTTTCAACTGTGAAATTATATGTATATGTAGATAAATACAAAAACGGCCAGGCACGGTGGCTCATACATGTAATCCCAGCACTTTGGGAGGTGGAGATGGGTGGATCACTTGAGCCTAGGAATTCCAGACCAGCCTGGACAACATGGCAAAACCCGTCTCTACAAAAATTAGCCTGGCATAGTGGTGCATGCTACTTGGGAAGCTGAGGTGGCAGAATCTCTTGAGCCTGAGGAGCTTGGGGCTGCAGTGAGCCATGATCTTGCCACTGCATTTCAGCCTGGGTGACAGAGCAAGACCCTGTCTCCAAAGAAAAAAAAGAAAAATATGAAAATGATAGAAGTTGTGCTAGGGTGAAAGGGGGATTATGGAGAATTTTTTTTTCCTGTTTTTCAACCTCTCTGATGGTATTATACTGATTTTTAAAACGTACTTTTAATTTGCACATACTAATGATACATATTTATGGGGTACATAGTGATGGTTCCATACCTACATACAATGTGTAGTGATTGGATTAGGGCATATCTATCATCTCAAACAGTTATCACTTATTTCAGTTGGGAACATTCAATAACCTCACTTCTAGCTATTTGAGAGTGTATATAATATATTGTTAATTTGAAAGTATATAATATATTGTTAATTATAGTCATCCTGTGGTGCTGTAAAACACTAGAACTTGCTTCTCCTATATAGCTGTAGTTTTGCATCCTTTAACAAATCTCTCCCTATTCTTGCCTTTGCTCTACCCTTCCCAGCTTCTAGAAACCTCTGTTCAGCTTTTTACTTCTTTGAGTAAACTTTCTTAAACTTCTGCATATGAATGAGAAGTTGTAGTGTTTAACTTTTTGCTCCTAGTTTATTTCACTTAATGTCCTCTAGTTCCATTCATGTTGCCATGAATGACAGATTTCCTTATTTTTTATGGCTGAATAGTATTCCATTTTGTATATACATCACATTTTCTTTATCTATTCGTCTGCTGAAGGACACTCAGGTTGAGTCCATATCTTGGCTATTGTGAATAGTGCTGTGGTAAACATAGGGGTGCACATATCTCTTCAATATATTGATTTCTTTTCCTTTGGATATATATACCCAGTAGTGGAATTGCTGGATCAAATACGGTAGTTGTATTTGTAATTTTTTGAGGAACCTCCATACTGTTTTCCATAATGGAGGTGCTAATTTACATTCCCACCAACAGTGCATAAGAGTTCCTTTTCCCTGCAGCTTCACCAGCATTTGTTATTTTTTGTCTTTGTGATAATAGCCATCCTAACTGGGGTGAGATGGTATGTCATTGTGGTTTTGGTTTGCATTTTCCTGATGATTAGTAACAGTGAGCATTTTTTCGTGTATTTATTGGCCATTTGTATGTCTTCTTTTGGAATGTCTGTTCAAATCATTTGCCCATTTTTTTTTAAAAGAAAGAGAAGAAAGAAAGAGTGAAAGAAAGAAAAAAAAGAATGAAAGAGAGAAAGAAAGAGGAAGAGAAAGAGGGAGAGAGAACGGGATTCTTGTTCTATTGCCCAGGCTAGAATGCAGTCTAAAAATGGGTATTAAAAACCTC
>CAUYLG010068547.1:0-29927 GCA_963573385.1 Cacajao melanocephalus | reverse complement strand
GGCACCCCGTCCCGTATACTCTGCACCGAGAAGCGCCACGCCAGGGCACCAGCAAAACAGCCGCGATGGCCAAAAAAGTCACGCTGGCGACCCGTGTGGCTCCTCCGCTGGGAATCTCCCAGTCTGTGGGCAACAAAAAGTCGTCTGAAAGTGCGGCGTCCACTCACTCTCTGCACTTTCACTGGGAGCTACATTCCTGAGCTGTTGCTAATCTGCCATCTTGGATCTCTCTCTCTAATTCTTTTTTTCTTTTGTTTCATTGCTCTGGCTAAGACCTCTAGTTATAAGGTTGAATAGAAGTGCTAGAAGTGAACAACTCTTCCTTTTTTTCTGATTTTAGGAGAAAAATATTCAATATTTCACCATTGTATATGTTAGCTGTAGGTTTTTCATAGATGTACTTTATTAAATTGAGGAAATTCCCTTCTATTCCTAGGTTTTAAGAGTTTGTAACCATAAATAGATGTCAGATTCTATCATATGCTTTTTCGTTTCTACTGGGATTATTATGCAGTTTTTCTCTTTTATTCCATTAATATTGTGAATTACCTTGATAGATTTTCAAATGTTAAACCAACTTTACATTCCTGAGGTAAAGCTTACTTGGTCATGATGTATTATCATTTTTATGGATTTCTGAATTCTATTTGCTAATATTTTGTTAAGGATTTCTGTGTCTATGTTCACAAGTGTATTTGTCTGTAATTTCCATTTCTTCAAGTGTCTTGTCAGGTCTTGATCTGAGGGTCATACTGACTTTATAAAATGAATATTTCCCTTCTCTCTTTCTGAAAGAGTTCATGCAAGATTTGTATTTTTTCCTTTAAATTTTTGATAGAATTCACAAATGAAATCATAGAGCCTTGGAGTTTTCCTTGTGGAATATTTTTGATAGTAATTCAACTTCTTTATGAAATATGGGGTATTGGGATTATCTATTTCTTCCTATGTTAATTTTGGTAAGTTGTATTTTTCATGGAATGTGTTCTTTTCACATAAATTATCAACTTCATTGCCATAAAGTTGTTCATAGCATTTCTGAATTATCATTATAACCTGTAAGATTGATAATGATATCCTCGCTTTCATTCCTATATTAGTAAGGTGTATTTTCTCTCTTTTTTAATTGATTGGTCTTGTTAGAGGTTTACCAATTTTAGGAATCTTTTCAAAGAATCAATTTTTGACTGCGTTAAAAATTCCTGCAGCTTGTTTTCCAATATACTGACTTCTGCTTTTATACTTATTATTTCTTTCTTTCTGTGGGTTTACTTTCCTTTTTGTTCCACACTTAAAAATGGAAATTTGGATAACTAATTTTAAACCTTTCTTCTTTTTGAATACTACCAAATTAAAGCCACTGATTTCCCTCTAAGCACTGCTCTACCTGCACCCCACAAATTTTGAAATATATTGATTTTTCATTATCATTCAATCTGAATATTTCCTAATTCCTCTTAAAATGTCTCCTTTGATCCATGGTTATTTATAAATGTGTTATTTAATTTCTAAATATGTAGGATTATCTAAGTAGTTTAATATATGGTCAATTTCATTGTGGTTAGAGAACATACTAAGATTTCAGTACTTTGAAATTTATTGATATAAAACAAATATATAACTTACCTTATAGAAAGTAGAAAGTGGCCATCAGAGAGGTGTAAATAAAATGCCATGGGCGTTAGAGGAGGGAGATGTAAATTCCAACTGTAGTAAACAATAGAAGACTTATGGAAAACTTACGGTATTTGAGTTGGGTTTTGAAAGATAGAATTGGGAAATAAGGAGATACAGGGACAGCAGGCAGGAAAAGCTAAAATTAGACTCAACTTTCTTTAAAAGGAGTAACTATGATTATCTTTTATGAAACCCAAGGCCTCAGAGCACTGCTGGCAAAGTGACTGCAGACCCATGGCCCCAGTATTCTCTCAGTTGCCTCTAAATATCTGTTTTCAAATAACTACTTAGACATTTTAAACTCTGAATCTGGCCACCTCCTGTTTTAGAAACTGAAGCAGTACCATGTACTTTAAACTCACAATGATAAGGGCCAGATTTCATAACTTGAAAAGCAATTTTCTTTTTATTTTTAGGATATGCACCATTCTACAATTTCTTTTTCTGCCCACAGATCTGGGAGCATGATGAGGGTGATACACTGAGACGTTTGCGTTCCTAGTCACAAGCTTTCCCTTTGGGGAAGTTTAGACTTCCCAATGATGTCATTGGAGAAAAGCTTCACTTATCTCTATGGTCACATGGCAAGAGTCACTCTTAGAAGTGTCATGGGTAGAAGGCAAGTGCTTCCTTGGGACCTGTGTCACCTGAAAAAAGCTCCTGGTCAGAGCCCTCTGAGGGAGTGATACAAATAAGTTTGGGCCTGAGATCATTATCCTTCCGCTAAATACATGTAGACCACAATTCAGATCCACATACTCCCAGGTCTGTGCGCGTTGAGTCTAATTGTAGTTTCTCCTGCCTGCTGTCCCTCTGTCTCCGTATTTCCCAATTCCCAAACACACATAGGCCACAATTCAGATCTGCAGTATCTTTAGGGGCATACAGCCACCATCCCAGAGCTCCAGGGCAGGGCTGGTATTTTCTTCCCCACTTCATATGCCTCACACCCCAGAGTGGCATTTGTGGAAGTTCATCAAGCGGATAGGCAGGGCCAGCCTGAGCTTTTCTCTTCCCTGAGCTCTGGCCCAGAGCAGGAGTGGCCTTTACCCTGAACTTCCCTCTGAGAGGTAAGACTGTTGCCCTTATCTTTGCTGATTCCCGGGGGCTGAGTTCCCAGTGTGGAAAGGTTGATTTGGAATGTTTTCTCAGATGTACTCTGACATGCTAACACCCACACTGCTGCTTAAACTCAATAGTCCTGCCAGCCCTGCCAGATGTCATGGTATTTTGTTGCCATAGATGCCTCTGGAGGAAAGGGGTAAAGGGCTGACCTGGAATAAACATGAGCCCTTGATAGCCATGTCTCAAAGACTGAGAAGCCACACCAAGTAAAGCGTGGCTATTAAGACCTCTAGTTACAGATAGAATCATTCAACATAATTCCTGCCAAGAAAGGGGTAATCCAAAGTCAGGCTCAGGTCAGTTTTCTGTGGGTCTAGTGAAGCCTATGTGAAGAGTTCATCCTGATGCCGCATTTGGCCTTGCTGAGGTCAGTGTCCTTAAGCCAGAAGCTATATCGGGCACACTAGCATATATACAGGGCACACCAGCATATATACAGGGCACACTGGCATATAAACAGGGCACACTGGCATATATACAGGGCACATTAGCATGTATACAGGGCACACCAGCATGCCTGCCCATGTGCGACACATTTTAGCCATGTGTTTACAGTGAAACCTGGCCAAAGGACTCCACCTCCAGTGAGCAGCCCCTCCCTGGCTTTTGCAACTCTGAGTCTGGAAGGGTTCCCTATCCAGGATGATGAAGAAGACGAAACTCTCCCTAGAATGTCTCTCTTCAGAGGCAGTATGATGCGTTAATGTAGGAGACACAGACAAGGGATAAGAGCAGAAAGTGTCTGTGATGGCATCTAGTTGTGAGGCTTTCAAGGCTGGATGGACTCAACAAAGCCTGCCAGGCCAGTTCTTAACACTGGACATCTAGTTCCCTCCCCCTCCAAGTGAGGAGGGCAGAGAATATAAGAAGACTATGGGCTAGAAGCCCTCCAAGGCTAATTGGGCTGGGTGGGTTTGAGAAAGTTTAGTGACAAACACTTCAAACTCAAGTCCAGTGCCTTCCTCCTGATTGTTGCTTTAGGTT
Source organism: Cacajao melanocephalus (assembly GCA_963573385.1). Classification (NCBI taxonomy): domain Eukaryota; kingdom Metazoa; phylum Chordata; class Mammalia; order Primates; family Pitheciidae; genus Cacajao; species Cacajao melanocephalus. Next base: position 26,141 of record CAUYLG010068547.1, on the reverse strand, counting down.
GACCACCCTCACATCAAGTTCATAACTTTTCCTCCTTCTCCTCCCTACTTTTCTCTCTCTCTCATAGTAGAAGGGGCCAATATTTGGAGAAGTATAAGATTAGGAGGCACTGGGGCTGAGACTAGGAACTATAAAAAGGTCTAAGTGAAAAGAATAAATGACTGATCAGGTCTTACAGCATATGTTTGTTAAGAGAGAGGTGGAGGGAAAGCTGATAACCAGAAAGGCCAAGAAAGGTCTTGTGAATCCTACAGATTCTGATAGTGCATTTATAAGCCAAGCCAAATGCCACAGAGAGGCATGTTCTAAACGTAATGGGTTCCATGGGCTTGGGTAAAGTGGATGTCATACTTGTTTGAGATGTTTCCAGTATCTTCTCAGACTGCACTGAGAGCACTAACTATTACAACAACCTCACCGAAACAGGAGTGCCCTGGAGTGCTCCACCCTCCACTCTGGGGGTTAGGCTTTGTGCTTTAGCATACATTCCCAGCACTTATTAGAACTTCTTCCTGTGTACAAGATACTTGGGCTCCAACATAACTGGTTTACATTTAAGTGCCCAAATGTGATTATATAACTTTGATTCAATTAACTGGTCTGACTTGATTCAAGCCTTGCTCAGGAATGAGCCAAGTAGTCATCTAAATAATAATTAAAACAAGACAAACCAGCCTTGCTGGACTCCAGTGTTGGGAACTGAAGGAACTTCCGAGTCATCAGATGGAGTTGATGGATCCAGAAGCCCAACTCCCAACACTATGCTCACTTGCCTTTGAGGCTCAGCACTGTGGTCTGGGGCTCCCCAGCCGTGGCCAGCAGGGACTCTCAATTGCTCCCTCTTTCCAACTTAGCAATGATGAAAGGGAGTCTAGGAGCTGAAAGCAGAGCTAGGATTTTGCTTCAACACAAAGAGTTGAAGGCTCATCTGATCCAACCTCCCACCCAGTTTAGGAACCCCTGGCTGTTGTCACACCTCTGCCTGGCCTGGGTTAAGAACCGGAAGCCCACTACCCCCACCAGTCTTAGATGGTTCCAGCTCTGGTCAACTTTCCCTTGTTTTGATCTCAAATCCACTTTCCTGTAACCTCCATTCAAAAGTCCTTTTATCTTTAAGCCTCCCATACCATTTCTCAACTTCCTCAACTCACTCAAAATAAATTCTGGAATCCAGAAAACTTACTCTGCCGCAGTATGTTGATCAGCGGCTTAGACTCTTATGAAACTCAGTCATAAGTTGACTCTGCCCTGACTTTTGAACATCACAGCTTTAGATCTGAGAGGGGTCAGAGAAACTAAGGAACCTAGTACATTGTTGTATGAAATCATTTTGAAGACTAGAACAAAATCAGAGAGGAAAATGAAATAAGTATTTTAAATCAGAGCTTTTGCCAACATAGTGGCATATGTTGATGGGAGAATCTGAATGTTTTCCGAATAAGTTTTGGTATCAAACAGACAGTGCCATTTATGATTAGTTTATAACGATATTGTGTGACTTTCATAATATTAGACATGGATCCCGGTGAGGGCCAGTATGGGGAAGGGGAAGCCAGATACTCAATGTCTTGGTTAGATGTTCTGTATCCAGGAATAGAATTAGGTCCAGTTACACAACGTTATGGCACCTGCGATTCTGTACTATAGGCAGCTGTGTACCTGCTTGTCTCTGCCAGAGACTGTGGGGTCCTTGGAGGCAGGAAGCATATCTTCTCCATCACTGTGCCCTCAGAAGTGGCACAGGATAGGCTCTCTGCAAGTGTTTGTTGGATAAAATGATTAATAAAAGATGTTCATTCCCTGGCTGGGTTACCAGTTCCCAGGGGTTCATCAGTGGTGTACTCTGACTTCAGCCTTGCACTGTGTGTCTCAGCGCACCTACATTCATAGGTGAACACATCCAGACAGCAAACCTCAGATGTAGAGATCAGGAAGTGACTTACACGACAGGAGAATTACTTACTTTAAAAAAAGGGTTTGCCACACAGCCATCCTAAACAATGAGCTCCCCTCCAACATTTAAAATGATCCAATTTCTAAAACTTTGGGGCCAGGTACAGTGGCTCATACCTATAATCCCAGCACTTTGAGAGGTGGAGGCAGGTGGATCACTTGAGGCCAGGAGCTCGAGACCAGACTGGCCAACATGGCGAAATCCCGTCTCTACTGAAAATACAAAATAATTAACTGGGCATGGTGGCACATGCCTGTAATCCCAGGTACTCAGAGGACTCAGGCAGGAAAAGCACATGAACCCAGGAGGCGGAAGGTGCAATGAACCGAGATTGTGCCATTGCACTCCAGCCTGGGCGACAGAGCAAGATTCTCCATCTCTAAAAAATAAAAAATAAGTAAATAATAAAAAACTGGTCAGCAATTAATGCACATATCATAGGGGAATGACACCCCTCTGCTACCGGAGACACGATGGGTCCATGGTGAACAATATGTTTGGGTCCAGCCCTGCCAAACCCAGAGATCGACCTTGACATCACTTTGATCTTTTCCACAGTTCTACTGCCATTTGCCATCAAATCCAGGGACCTGGGGAAAAGTCAGAAGAAAGAACTTTCAGCATTTGCGAGAAGCTCCTTTTCACATCTCTGATCTCAGGTCAGGCAAAGCCTAGTGAATGTGGCACTTAAGGCCCAGGCCCCCTGTCCTTGGAAGCATGTACACTCCAATACTGTACATCCCCATGGTCCCTAGGGTCAAGGATAGGAGGTCCACGTTTAAGTGCTATTATTTAATCGTAACAGCCTGTGCAGCATTTTTCAGATAATGGAGCTAAAGCTTAGAGAGATTAATGTCACCCAAAGTCATACAGACTTGATGGTTGGGCTTTAAACTCAGGCCTGTTCATGTCCACATGGGGAGAACCAGAACTCCCAAGGCCTTCCCCAGACACAGCGTGTCTGGCCCACAGCATGAGAGAAGGGGCACTGCCACCTTTGGCTTCTTGGGCAAGGCAACTGTTCTGTTCAGGTTTTGATTTGTTATCACATGCAGAGAATTCCTTTGCTTTCTGTGTCTATTTGTAAATTACTTAGAAAAACCTGCCTGGGAGTCCATTCTGCTGTCAGTGCAATGGGAAGTAGGAAGCCCGCAGATGAGTGGGTGCCAGTGATTTCCTGTCGTGGGGGCTGGACTGGGTCCTGACGCCACTCTGCTATCACTTCCCCTGCCTTCTTTCCCAGTCTCCCCATGCCTTCTTCTGCACACTCAGTCCATAAGATCAGGGAGATGCCACAGTGGTTCCGGCATCCCCAGACTTCAATTCTGTCTTGGCAAGTGTCAGAGACCCTGGCTTCCAGATACCCAACTTGGGGCTTGGTTTAGTCTATGAGCCAAAAAAAGGAGAGAAAGTCTATCAGGAGTCCTTCATAATCTCCAGACTAAAGGAGAGTGTCATAGTGGGAGAACGAATGTCCTCAGGTGGTCTCTCTTCAGGCCTTTGCCTAGAGTGAGCCGTTTATGTTGCATCAGGAATGGCCTCAGGATGGCTAGGGTGGTCCTATCCTCTGAGAATGAAGGGGCTAGAATAAAATGGGCAAATTAGTTTGCTTCCCATTTTTCGCCCCAGCCAGAGGAAGCCTTGTAAAAGATGGCTCTAATCCGATTAGCCCCCAGTTGATAATCTCCTTGCCTCATCTGCAGAATCCTAGCCCTTCACCCTTGCCCCACCCACCCCTTCTCCTTGTCAGTCTCTTCCCGACCCCATCTCTACCCACGCTTTGCCCTCACTGTACCTCCTCTTCATCCTCAAATACTCCATGCACTCTGACACTATTGAGACTTTGTTGTTCCTTCTACCTGAAGTAGCCATCCCTCAATCCTCTCCTCACCATCTACACCCAGCTCAGTTGTCACCTGCTTGCTGTAGCTTGCCACATGTTAGGCAAAATTAATTGCCCCTCATGCAAATTGCCATAGCACTTTGAATGCGTCTCTATCACTCTTCACATCATATGAGAGCTATTTGTTCATATGTCTGTCTCACTGGTTGGACGATGCACTCTTTGGAGGGGAGTGATTATTTCATATTTCTACATGTCTCCAGGCCCTAGAACATAGGACGGGCTCTGTGAATGTTGTTGGAAAGGGGATGCTGCAGTGGAAGATATTCTTTGTTCTTCAAGGGGGTCCTGGGCAGCTCCCAGGGGTCAATTACAGAAGACAGGCTCCTAAGTGACAGGACCTCTTGTCCCTCCCTTACCAAATTGTCTAGTAAGGCACAGCTTGGGTCCACCAGCTCTGGTGCAAAAGATCATTCACCAGTCAGAGTTAGGTTTGAGAACTCAAAGGCTTTTTTGAAGGACATCAAGGTTACTTTTTAAACCTATGATGATGGTTCCCCACAAGAGGGGTGGAGACAGAGAGGTGGGGTTGACAATTTTGAGCTGGGTAACTTAGAGCAAATTGCTTAATCTCTCTGAGGTACAATATCCTTATCTATATAAATGGGGAAATACAACATACCTCATGTTGCTGTGGAGATTAAGAATTACTCTTTATTGAATTCATTATAGAGCTACAGGCTCTACAGATATCACCCAGTGAGAAAGTGACAAAGACAGAATCGGAAGTTGTACCACAATAAATATGAAAAGGACGTTAGAAACTGCGAACATCTACAAAATAGTTAGCTGTAGCTGTTTATTTTTCTTCCTTTTTTTTTTTTTTTTTTTTTAGATGGAGTCTCACTCTGTTGCCCAGGCTGGAGTGCAATGGCACAATCTCGGCTCAGCACAACCTCTACTTCCTGGGTTCTCCTGCCTTAGCCTCCCGAGTAGCTGGAATTATAGGCATATACCAATATGCCTGGCTAATTTTTTTTTTTTAATATTTATAGTAGAGATGGGATTTTGTCATGTGGGCCAGGCTGGTCTTGAACTCCTGACCTCAAGTGATACACCTGCCTCGGCTTCTCAAAGTGCTGGGATTACAGAGTTATAACTATTTCTTGAAAGCATATTTAGATTTTAAAATCTTTGTCCTGTTGGGAACTGAAACTAGAAAAAGACATTTTTTTCTGGGCCACCGTGAGTAGATGTTGCAGGAAATGCAATGGTGAGGGGTGGTAGGGACAGCTAATCGTCCACCAACAAATCGTGCCTCACCTTCCATAGGCTTAATAGTTTCTGAGAAGTGGCAGCGGAGCCAGGGATTGCACTTCCTGGCTCCCTTTGCATGTAGGTGGGGTTATGTCATATATTCTCCCGTGGAATGTGATCAGAAGAGACAGGTGTCACTTGCAGGTCAAGATAGTTAAGAAGAGGTATGAATTGCCAAAAGATAGAAGCAACTTGGGTGTCCATCATGGATGAATGGATAAACAAAATGTGGTGTATATTGCAATGGAAGGAAATTCTGATACCTGCTAAAACATGGATAAACCTCGAAGACATTATGCTAAATGAAATAAGCCAGTCACAAAAGGACAAATACTATATAATTCCCCTTATATGAGGTATCTAGAATCGTCAAATTCATAGAAACAGAGAGCAGAATGGTGGATTTCCAGGAGCTGAGGAAAGGAGGGAAATGGGGATTTTGTGTTGCTTAATGAGGACTGAGTTTCAGTTCGGAAAGATGAAAGAGTTCTGGAGATGGATGGTGGTAATAGCTGTAAAACAATGTCAGTGTACTTAATGCCACTGAACTGCACACTGAAAATGGTTAAAATGGTACAATTTTGTGCTATGTATATTTTATAATAGTTGAAAAAGAAAGAAGAATGAAGAAAAAGCAGGAGAAGGAGGAGGAGGAGGAGAAGCAGCTGTAGGAGAAGCAGCTGTGACTTCTTCATATCTGCCAGTTAGAGGCAGAGAGCTTTTAGGTCATAGGATAAAAGAGCCACACAAGGGAAATAGCCTGTGCCCTTGAATCCGCATGACAAAAGGCCCTTACTGACTAGGAATCTGACATTGGACTCTTATTTGAGTGATAAATAGCCTTCCAATGTGTTAAGTCATTGAAATTGGGGTTCAATCTTTTGCAGTAGCTAACAGAACCTGAACACAACCTGCAGCTGATATTTGATGTGGCAGAATGGTTAACAGTGCATCAGGGTCCCCTGTGAGAGAGATGGGGAGTAGTTTCAGAAATGGGCATGGTTTGAGTTAGAGAAGACATTTATGCTGAGGGCCCACCTTCAAGTTCAGCCGTTCTCAAAAACTAAGTTACAACCCCTTGTCTGCCAGGTGGCTTCCAAGGACTTTGTTTCTAAGGAAACTCAGAGCAGTTTATCTCCTTGAAAGACATGTCACCCATTCAGAACTGGATGTGGGCTTGGGGTGTGGAGGAGGCAGGGGAAGAAGGAGACTGTGGTCCTCAGTCTGTGAGGGGTAGGCATGAGACCAGTCCCTACATGCTCTCCTAGGCAGATCATGTCCTGGGTAAGTGGCTCTGCAGTTCCATTTGAGTGGCAGCCCCTTAGCTGAGCATAGCATTGAAAGAAGCAGGGATTGTCATGTCTTGTGCTGAAAGAACAATTGTCAGTAGGATATATACCATGAGTGCTGTCTGTGACCGGAGCTAGCCACAAACTCCACGACCAGCAGCAAAGAAAGTCCCAGCATCAGGAGTGTAGAGGAGATGGGAGTGACCAGGACAAACTCTGGGGCTCAAATGGGGCTGTGGAATTTCAACTGCAGCCACAGTGTGTGAAAGGCCTTTTCACAGGTTCCAGCCCCTCTGGCTCTGGCAGCAGTCTGGGACCCCTGGGCATGGCAGGGGCTGAGGAGCCTACAGCCTCCAGGCATGCATCTGAGGTGGCTCTGGTGGCCCAGGAGACCAGGACTGGCCCTTGGTTTCCTGATAAGCATCCTGGTAACCTGGACTTCTTGGGCTTATCATAGGAAAATGACCCTGGGAAAGAGAGAAAGCCATTCTTGCCAGAGGGGAGATGAGGCTAGAGTCAAACACACAGAACACATAAAAGAGATGCAGCCTCACTTCATTCCTCAGTTTTGCAAAGAATTCACTGTTTTAATGAATTAGGGCAATTCAAGTTCACCTTGTGATAACAATACTGTTACTATGATGTATTCTTTCTTTATTCCGAAGCTAGAGAGGAAGAGATGAAGTTAGGGTTTGGGAGCTGGGAATTGTACACAAATATGACAGTTGTGTCAAAATCTGGCAATATCCATAGGGGTGAATCATGTAGGTAAAGGTCATATGAGTTGCATTAAAATATAAGTTGAAAAGTATTGGTTTTATAGGTTTTTATCAGGGATTTAATGTTTATTAAATGTATGAATGCTTCACTGTCCCTTATTATAGTATAAGATCTCCAGAATTCTCCCACAGTGACCATCAACACTGCTGTGGGTTCTTACCTCTCTTTAGCTTGCCCCTGGCATTCACCCAGTGATATGACACAAGATTCTGAGGCGTCCAGAGATGACAGACAGCAGAACATTCACAGAAAAGGTAAAATGCAGACCTTGCCTCTCTTTGCATCCCATATCTTGGAGTTTCCTGGAGTCAGTCCTCCATCTTCCTACAAGGTGGTGCCTGTTTCTTTCTCTCACTCTGCATTAATATTTGTGTTTTCCTTCACCAAGTCCCCAAGGGGAGGCATAGCACCCTGCCCAGGGTCTAAGCCCTACTTGTAGAAAGCTGTTTTCACTTCCCCGACATTTTTCACATTCTCTTACGCAACCTCAGCCTGGGCCTGGTACAAATACTAGCTGATAAACATCTGATGCCAGTTTTTGAAATGGTCCAAGGCTGCCTGGGTCCTGCTACCACTTCCTGGGGTTGGTCTCAGAGCTAGGGCTGAGCAACAGTCCCTCCTGCCTACCTGACCTGGGCAGGGCCCTGCTAGGAAGGGAGGTCTGGCCCTGGCCACTGAAGGCTGACTCAGGTTGGCCAAGCCAGAATTCCAGCTCCCGCAGCATGAGGAGTCCTCTCCTCTCCCCTCTGCTCTACTGCCAGGATGACACACCCCTGTCTCCCGTGGTCGGCGCTCACCTGCGTGGGAAGCACTTGCTGGGTTGCAGGAGTATTTTCCCATTTCCTTCAACACCAGTGGCTGTGGTGACTTGAGGTCATCTAGAAACTTGCCGGCTCAATCTCCTCTGTCCTTCTTGCCTTCTTGCTGCCTCTGGGAAGGGCCGAGCTATTCCTGACACCTGGAGTTAGACAACAGCATGAGAAATCCCTGCAGGGCTGAGTATAAGCAAGTGGGGCTCATCGTGGGTGAAGAAACGCAAGCTCATGAACCCTGACCTCAGGCCTATGTCCCTGGAAGGGCCACCCCTGCCCCCAGGATGTCTCCAGATTCTCCAGTCAGGGGTGGGGAGGCTTATGTTCTCACCGCTGGCTCCTAGTTTCTGCTTCCACTGGGTTCTTTCTGTTTGAGTCACCTTGCCATCTTGTGTACACTGTCCCGAGTCTGCACTCAGATGTGGAACGCGGACCCTTGCCTTGATTCCCACAATAATCAAACCAAACACCCATCTAAGACTTTTGTGCAGGCAGCAGACTCTGTCAAGGGCTGCTCAGCCGAGAGGATTTATACTGCGGCAGAGCAAACAATGTCAAGTGGGGGTTTTGATCTTTAATGATCCTCTTTGAAGCCACTCCCAGCTCCAGAGATTTCCCAGGGATCAGACTATCCCACGTTGCTAATGAAGCTCATGTTTCTCCACAGTGTGTTTCATGAACGGCCTACACTGGAACCACTACTGGGGGAGTCGCGGGTCTGCTCTGTGTGTGTGTGTGTGTGTGTGTGTGTGTGTGTGTAAGAGAAGGAGATGGTGGGTTGTATTTGTTGGCTTGTTTCTACTTTGTTTTGTCAGGAGACTTGACTGTAAGTGAACCTTTATGTCTGGAGATCGGTGTCCTGCTCTTTCCAGTGCCCACTCCCCACAGTAACCTCTTAGACCCCAGCCACAAAATCCACAGAGTTGAAAAGAACACCAGTACTGTCCAGCTCAGGAGCCTTCAAGCATTTTGCTCACATTGCATGTCCCCTAAAATAATGCTGAAACATTATATACCCCCCTTGACAGTTCTTTTTCCTCTTCTGCTCTGAAGGGATTCCTTAAAATTTTTGTGTTGGTATTTTAAATTTTTCATCTTGAGTTTAAATAGCTGAAAAATGTTACATTTTACCATAAATTTGAAATATATTAACATTTTAACAGTTAAACGTTTTGGAATAACTATAAGTCACTACTTAAATGTATCAAAATAGAATTGGAATGTTTTAGCAATTTAATATCCTCCATTTAAAAAAAAATCACGAACGAGCTCTTCTTTAACAGTCAGAAATTTTACATTATTCCTGTTTTCTCCTTGAGCTTGTATTTCCACTCCTGTTTCCCTAAGGCACTTTATCCTGATATCATATAGATTTATGATTAAAGGCTTTTATTACTTGCCTTATCATTTCTCTTAAAATGTATACAAATTCATTTTTTTCCTTTTCTATGACCATAAAGCTCTAAGGCTATGTTGTTCAAAACTGATATTATTGGACGCTCATTAGTTTTTCCTTCACCTTTGTTAAAATAATTGTATGTGAGATATGTAAAAAGATTAATAATCTATTAGCATAACTTACTTTTTCAGCTCAAATCAATGCTTTAACATTATCTCTTGGGACCCTCCACCAGCAATGCATGAGGGTTCCCACAGCAGCAAAGACGATCCACCCTTCTCGGGGAGGCCTGTGTAGAAGGTGGCTTTAAAAAACTTTCCCCATTTCCTCCTCCCTAATATGGGTTTTCCATTTGGGCTTCCAAGGTATCCCAGATTCATAACCTACTTCCTGAGATGTGAGTGTTCCTTTGGATCTGGGAGTGCCAAAGTGAGAGACGCTGTAAAGTCAAAGCAGTTGTGAAATGCCACAAGGCCACTGGGGACAGCTGTGAGCTGGGCTTCTGGAAAGGAGAATGAGTTATTGCAGACTGATAGTCTGTGTATCCACTTGGATCTCATGTGGAAAATGTATAATGACTTGCCCCTCCTCAATAAGGCCCCTTGCATTACCAACTCTGATTCTTGGGCTCTCAATGCAATAGAAATTCACATGAGGCTGAAAGAGATTTTCCAAACAAAGTTTCATTGGAGCTTATGCCTGGACATAAGAGAGGCAGCATGAGAGCGAGAAAGAGAAATTCCCCTGCTCCCCAAAAAGAACCCTGCTTTTTACTTTTTTTTTATTAGGCAAAGTGCAGGAACTGACTTCGCGCATGAGGTTTACAGGCTGGGCTGGGCTGGGCAATGCACCTGAGGGTAGGGGATGTGGGTCAGCATATCTGATTGCGAGGCGATGCTTATCTTGAGCAATGGACCACCTGACGCTCTGTCGGTGGCAACAAGGTGGTAACTTAATTGTCAGCATTCCTTCCCGAAGTGGGACCCTGCACAACCTTGTTATCTTCAAAGGCCAGTGCCTGAAATTTGTAAAGTGAAAGGCACGGTTATGCACTATGGTATCAGTGAGGTAGTCCTGTGGGTTTGTGATCACTGAGGATGCTCCAGCAGGGGTGAGCTGAAGCCGAGCCACATCTCCACTGTCTCCTTTGGTCCTCCCTTAGAGCTCTCCTTCCCCGAGTTCACCTGCCTGACCAGCAGAGCAGACTTCCTGCACATCTAGGTCCTTTACACCCTCTAGCCTGCAAAGCACGGAAGAGGGCCTTGTTGGACGCCTGCCTCTAATGTGGGCTGAGAAGCAGCTTAGCAGGAGAAAAAGTGAGTTTCCCAGCCCATCCCAGGAGAGAGTCTAGAAGGCTTGCTCCTGCCTCAGAAACACAAACGATAGAGATGACTTTTCCATCTCATTATTCCAAAGAATTCTCAGGCAGTGACCATGAATAGCTTATAATTCTCCTTCTTCAAAAACAAACACACACACACCTGGGATTAATTGTGCCCACAGGAAGTAGGCCGGCCGGAGCGCACACAGCCAGGAAGAATAAGAACCCTCCACGTTTACTTCAGAGCAAGGTTTTTACCAGGGAAAATGTTGTTAGGTTGTGTCTACTCCCTCCAGTGCCCTCTTGCCTCCTCCCTCCCACAGATCCCCCACTTCCGTCACATGTTGGCAGGAACTTGCTGTTGCTTGGCCAGCTGGGAGGCCTGCCAGAGCCCTCCCATTTTCCAGAGAGTGTCTCTTCTATTTCTAAACAGAGTTGTTTAAAACCGGATGCTACACAGAGCCAAGCTCCTCACCCTTCGAACCCCCTCCCTGACCCCTGACCCTGGGAAGCAGGCCCTTCCTCCCTTTATTGTTCTTGACTCTGGGCCTGTCCCTGTAACCAAAGTCAATGAGTTGGGGGCAGTGACTGGCACAGGCTTCAGGCCAAGGGGGAAAGCTGCCAGAGGAAATTTCACAGGGTAAAGAGGATCCCAGAAGAGTCATGTTGTCCCTCAGCCCCTCTCATTTCCCTCTCCCCTTGCCTTGCTGTCCTGGAGGGAAGAAGAATGAGACAGCTCATTGAGGAAGTCCCTCACTTGAGCAGGGACAGACTTAAGCCACCACAGAACACAGGGAGAGATTTCTGGTTGGAAAAACAACCAAAGGAATGTCTATGCCCTTCATTCATTTAGTTTTAATAGATGGCTCTTTTAATAGGCGTCCATTCTTTCCTACTTTCACTCATTAATTTTCTATTCAAAAGGTGAGGTAGAAGGTGGCACTCAACTCCAGAGGCATGGCTTGGACACTTGGGCATAGGACCAGGTTGAGGACTAGCTAAAACAGGGCCCCAGTGAAAGCTACTTTCAATCAGACACGCCCACCAGTGTGCCCTGTCAATTCACTGTTGCTGTGGCAACATGTGGGCCTTACCATCCTTTTCCATGGCAATGACCCAATGATCTGAAAGTTCCTAGAAATTTTTGCATAAACTGCTCCTTACTCTGCATACAATTAAAAGTGCATGTAAATATGGCTGAAAAATGGTCCTGAGCTGCTACTCTCTCCCTACAGGGTAGCCCTACTCCACAGAAGCAGTAATGGAACTGTAACTCTGCCTCTTCAATAAAGCTGTTTTCGGCTGGGCCCAGTGGCTCATGCCCATAATCCCAGCACTTTGGGAGGCCAAGACAGGTGGATCACTTGAGGTCAGGAGTTCCAGACCAGCCTGGCCAACAGGGTGAAACGCTGTCTCTACTAAAAATACAAAAATTAGCTGGGCGTGGTGGTGCATGCCTGTAATCTAAGCTACTCAGGAGGCTGAGGCAGGAGAATCACTTGAACCTAGGAGATGGAGATTGCAGTGAGCCAAGATTGTGCCACTGCCCTCCAGCCTGGGCAACAGAGAGAGACTTCATCTCAAAATAATAATAATAAAGCTGTTTTCTTCTACCTCCAGCTTGCCCTTGAATTCTTTCTTGGGCAAAGCCAAGAATCCAGTGGGTTAAGCTCCACTTTGGAGCTTGCCTGCCCTGCATCAAAGGCATCTATACTCTGTACCTACTATCATTCATCACGGCCATTGGGCTATGACAGTAGATAAAACTGGCCAAAATACTTGCCCTCCTAGGTCTTATACTGATGGATGTTATAAATTTCATACAAGGGAAGAAGGAATAGGAAAGTCTGGAAATATGATAATAAAGAGAGTAATCAATGACAATAGTCTTTGACCCTGTTGCAATCTTAAAGGATGCAGGCTCACCAGGCCCAAAGCCAGATCTGGCAATCAGGGAGACCAGAAAACCAGCCAAGAATCTAGTGGCTAACAGGAGTGGTAAATCAGAAACATGGCTTTGGATTTCCTGCAGCAACAGATGTGTAGAGGGGAGCAGGTGGGCTCTGCTCAGTTCTGGGAGGCGGGGCATTCTGGAGGTCTCCCTCAGGCTGGTGGCCTCCATGCCTGCTGCTGCTGTCCTAGCTGCACCATCATAACAACACATCACCTGCAGCAACAGGGGAGGACCCAGAAACAACCATCACCTTCCTCAAGAGCTGTGGTGACATCCAAGTCATTGCAAAGCAAATTCCGTTTCTCTCATGCATGAACTAGTTCTCATGCATGGGAGAGGTTTTGTCACTGGTCCTGTTATTGCTTATTGGGCAGTGCCTCTAACATTTTGCTTTTAGTTTCTCTGCTTCCAGCGTATCTGTCCCATGCTAACAATTTATTATTCATTTAACAAATGGGTAGACTGGGTAGCAACCATGTGTCAGGCCCTGTTCAGGGTGCTGAAAATGCCCTTTCGGAGGAGAGAGACACCAGTGGTGCCCTGAGGAGTGTCATGGGAGAGGCAGGCAGGCCATGAACAGCACACACCTGGGCTGGGCTCTCGTAGAGGGATAGTGAGCCAGGAGCTCTGGGGGCAGCTGGGAAGGAGGGCACTCCTGACTCAGCCTCAGGTCCTTGAGAGTTCATTTGGTGTTGGTTGCACTGTGCTAGGCACTGCCATCTCAAGAAGGCTTAGCTTAGCTCGGAAGGGACAGTGAGTTCATTTGAGATGAATGAATAGAACTTTTCAAGGCAGGCCACTATGGAGAGGAAGCAGGGGAAGCGTGCAGCCAGAGTTAGCAGCCTGTGTAGAGCTGAGAGCTGAGAAAGAGCAGGGTTCATGGGAGGGCCAGGGAGTGGTGCCCATGATGGAAGCCTGAGGGTGGGGGTGAGGTGGTGGCTGATTGGAGGGAAGCTTGGTGCTGGAGGGTGGAGAGGATAGAGGGCATGAAGCCATGCCAAGGAAAGTTTGGACTTTATCCTACAGTAAGCAAGACGGACCTATGGAAAGCTTTTAAGGCTGGGCATGATATGATCAGATCTGGGAGCTACAAACACACACATATTATATACACATATAGATAGCTATAAAATAAAGTAAATCCAAATAACTAAATAGTCTATATGTATTTTAAATACATATATATGTGTATATTTCACCCATACAAACAATAAATCAGTTATTGTTCTTTCCTTCCTCTATCGCCTCTCCACTTGTCAGTCGGAAGCCTGTACGTTGCCCAGGAGAATTATGATTCTCTTAGCAGAAATATAAAGAGAACACAGGCAACAAAAATAAAAACAAAAATAGACAAATGGGACTTAATTAAACTAAAAGGCTTCTGCACAGCAAAAGAAATAATTAACATACTGAAGAGACAGTCTGTACATGAGAGAAAATATTTGTAAGCTATTCATCTGACAGGGAACTAATACCTAGAATATGTAAGGAACTCAAACAACTCAACAGGAAAAAGAAAAACAATCCCATTAAAAAGTAGGCAAATAACATGAATAGACGTTTCTCAAAAGGAGACATATGAATGACCAATAGGTATATTAAAAAAATGCTCATTATCACTAATCACCAGAAAAATGCAAATCCAAACCACAATGAGATATCATCTTACCCTAGATGGAATAGTTATTATTAAAAAGAAAACAAATAACAGATCTAGGCAAGGACGCAGAGAAAAGAGAACTCTTAAACATTATTGGTGGCAACGTAAACTAGTATAGCTACTATAAGAAACAATATGGAGACTTCTCAAAAAACTAAAAATAGGACTACATACAATCTAGCAATTCCATTACTGGGTATCTACCAAAGGAAAATAAATCAGTATATCAAAGGGATACCTGCACTCCCATGTTTACTGTAGCACCATTCACAATAGCAATGATATGGAATCAACCTAAATGTCCATCAACAGATGAATGGATAAAGAAAATGTGGCATATATATACAATGAAATACTATTTGGCCATGAAGAAAAGTGGGTTAAAGGTACAAACATGCAATAAGACAGAAGAAATAAATTAAATGTGTGACAACAGAGTAGGGTGACTGTAGTTAACAAAAATGTACTCAGATGATGGACACAATAAATACTCTGACTTGATCACTAGACATTATGTACATGTAACAAAGTTTCACATGTACCCCATAAATGTGTACAAATAAAAAAATAAAGACAATAGTTAATATTCAGTTGGGTTTGCCCCTTACTTCCAAATGATGCTCTTGAAAACCAACAGGCAAAGGTCTAGGGAAATAAAGAGTACTCAGAAGAGAACAGCAGGAGAGGGATGGGCAGGTGACCTTCTCCCTGCCACAAGGGCACTTCTCCTCCACCATGGGGGTGGGGATGGTGCAGATGGAGGCTGGGGATGGAGGCCTGGCCATAGGGAGGAGGGGTCTGTGTGAGAGGCTGCCAGCACCTGGGTGTTGAGTACCAGGGAGCTGTGCAAAAATGATGCCCACATATACAGCCCTTTTCTCATCTTTCCCACAAGCAGATCTGATGTCTGAGCAGATGCTGTTTGCATCTCTGTGGGATAAATTTGCCCATCAACAGCTGGCTGAGCACTACTGGTAGTCACATTGCAGAGGGAGGCCCACTGGGTCCTGAGACTGCTGAGTCCCATCCAAACTGCCTGTGTCAATAGTCCAGGAGGATGCCATATACCTGCTGCATATCATTATAATATTTTCTGAGGTGACTTTAAAAATCTACCTGATCTGGTTTGGCTGTGTCCCCACCCAAATCTCACCTTGAATTGTAATGATCCCCACATGTCAAGGGTGGGGCCAGGTGGAGGTAATTGAATCATGGGGGCTGTTTTCCCTGTACTGTTCTTGTGGTAGTGAGTATGTCTCATGAGATCTGGTGGTTTTATAAATGAGAGTTCCTCTTCACAAGCGCTCTTGCCTGCTGCCATGTAAGATGTGCCTTTGCTCCTCATTTGCCTTCTGCCATAATTGTGAGGTTTCCCCAGCCATGTGGAACTGTGAGTCATTTAAGCCTCTTTCCTTTATAAATAACCCAGTCTTGGGTATGTCTTTATTAGCAGCATAAGAACAGACTAATACACTACCCAATGTCAGATTTTGTTTTTTATTTGAAGAGAAACCAAGTTTAAGGAGAAAATTAAGGAGAGGTAGAAAAAAGATTAATGTAGAAGGAAAGTTAGTGATTTACACTGATCTTATGTAATTACCAAAAATGGGATATTAGGCTCTGAGCTTCTTATGAAACAAAGCAAACATGAGAATGTAAAAGTTACAAAACTGATAATGAACAAAAGTCAAAAGAAAGCCATTTCTTCAGTAAGAGCTTTCTTTTTTCTTGTTCTGGGACTTGAGTAAATTTTTCCTCCAAGTTCTCACACAAGGGAAGTCTCATGGTGTCCCCAACAGCTTCTCAGCAATCTACACAATGCTAAGTTCTCTACAGCTATTCCATAGGGTTCCTGGGGGTGATATTCCAAACCTCAACTTAGGACCAGCAATTCTAAGAGGTGGCAGAAGAAGAGAGGCCAAATACATCAACCCAATAATAGACTCACCTGATTTGGATTGGGAAATAAGATCTACGCTACCTAAGGGTAGACCACATGTCCGTCAGGCAATCCTCCATAACTGTTTGCTAAAAGCTGGGTCACACATGGTTGGAAGATACATTATTTGGAAAGAACTCAGCTAGAGTGGAGTAACTTTCTATTACTGATTAAAGGCAGATCAGTAATCTTCAAAATCAATTTTATACACATCCAAAGAAATACTAGTCATTAACAATTATTTTCTATATCATAATTTTTATGACCTGATAATTGGCTATAATATTACAGTTTTAAAAAATCAGTAACAAAATAGGATGTATAGCATCAAACGCTTAGGGAAAAAAAGGATTTAAGCATGGAGAATGTATGTAGGTATACGTATGTACAGAAAGATAAATAATAGAAAGAATGAAAGAATATAAACTGTGAACTGTCTATTTCTAGGTGGTAGGATTTGGCTGCTTTGTGCTTATGCTAGTTTTGGGTTCTCCTCACTCCTGAAAGGAGAATTTGGGTGCAGCTGTTTGGGAGATAATTGCAGCTATTTAGGAGATAACTGCAGAAGTGGGGGTGAAGAAGTAGAAGGAAGAAAAGAAGGTCAATATGGGATGTGCCGATGAATGGGTTACCACTGTTGGCAAGAGCTACATCCCTCAAGGGAAACTCTGATAGACTCTATGAAACATCTCAGAACAATCCTGTCAAGGGTCACATAGCTGGTCAAGATATTTATGCACCCACTCTCATCCTCCATTGTTAAGGATCACTTCTGGAAATGTTAAGTCCCCAGCACTCCCAGCACTTTCAACCACCCTGTGTGCAAGCCAAGGAAACTCCTATAGTCAGAGAATGTCCTCACGAAAGAGACAAAGATGCTTGAGCAAGAAAGCCATCCATATGTAACAGAACCATCCACTAATTGCAGATGACTTCCAGGTGGCTTAAGGAATGTGGGCAGGTCACCAACAGTGTAGTTTTCATATTTTTTTTACATATATTACTTTTGGCATCAGAAAAATAATATTTATAAAAATTGACTTTTCAGAAGCTACATTTTCAGAGAGGCACCAGTTATGAGAATTAAGGACTTGACCATGAGTCCCATACGAACAAAAGGATTCTGTCTCTGTCCAAAGGTGGACTGGGATAGTTAGTACTATAGAAGGAACAAACGTACTCTTAGAGAATATTTCTGGGTCCAATCCAGAAAACGACCATATGAGAGGTCAAAGTTTTAAATCTTCACTCCACAGAATACTGATTACATTGATGTCGGCCTGAAATTTGTTCAGACTGGCAATTCAGTCTGAAAAGCTCAATCATACATTCATGAAGTATTTAAATTTGAGCATCACAGTTTCCAAGGAAAGATGGTTTTCCCTTTAAAATTATACTTGCAAACTTTAAATGCGTGCCCAACACTGCCTGGTAGCATGACTATGTCTATTCTAAGCTCACTTTCCTCATTGTGGTGGCCGTGAGAATGTGTCTTGCAGTGTATGTGTAATTAGCCAAAATCCCCAGCCACTGTACTGTGAAAGCCATCACTGTGTTGACTCTAAGGTCACCTTCCCACAGGCTGCTTGCAGCCAACGGCTAAGCTCAGCACGGATAACAAGTCAAGTTTATTCAGGGGAAACAGGGCACTCCTCTGACTTTAGCTCTGCATTAATCCTGCCAAACCTTCCCCAGATTTCATGGCCATCTAGGATGCTTCCATCCAACCTTCCTTTCTTTTCTTCTTCACTCAGGGTCAGACTTGCATCACTGTTGAACGGCTGTACCAGCCTCTTCTGACTCCCTCCTCACTTGTTCCCACAGGTGGTTCCACTAATAAAATCTTTTTTTTTTTTTTGAGACAGACTCTTGCTCTGTCACCCAGGCTAGAGTACAATGGCACAATCCTGACTCACTGCAACCTCCACCCCTGGGTTCAAAAGATTCTCCTGCCTCAGCCTACCAAGTAGCTGGGATTACAGTTGCCCGCAACCACGCCCAGCTAATTTTTTGTATTTTTAGTAGAGACAGGTTTTCACCATGTTGGCCAGGCTGATCTTGAACTCCTCTCCTCAGATGATCCACCTGCCTCGGCCTCCCAAAGTCCTGAGATTACAGGTGTGAGCCACCACGCCTGGACTCCACTAATAAAATCTTTGTATGCTTATTCCCATCTTGACATTTGCTTCTTAAAGGACCTGGACCAACAAGCCACTTTATGAACCGGCTCTTTCCTGCCTTCTTCTCTTTTCTCAACAACTCCCTTTTCTCTCCTCCTCTCAGCTGATGACCTGGCCTCCTGTTTCCTTGAGAAAATGGAAGGCATCAGATGAAGCCTAAGCCCCCCAACATTTCCTTCCTTCACATTAATATAGCAGAGAAGATGTCCCCTCTCCAGGCAAAGCCCAGTCTTTCCAAGGGTGCCCAGGATCTCACCCCTTTCCCCTCAAGGAGATCTTCACTCCTTCAGGTCTCTCCTCCCTCTCCTGTAACACAACCTGTTCCTCAGTCTGTCGTCCTGGCTCCTCAACCTCTCCAGCTGTTTCCTTACGTCTCCTCTCCAAAATCCTTACACATTTTGTCTCCACTTACTTACTTCTCATTCATTCCTAATTCACTTCATTTTAGCCTCAGCAACCACCACCCTGGTGCTCTTGTCAAGAACAGCATGGTCTCCACCTGGGCGAGTCTGTGGAATATTCTCCTATCCTCATCCCACTCAGCTGTTCAGCAGCGTTTGGCACAGCTGACCATTTCCGTGTTCTTTAAACCTTCTTCTCTTTTGACTGACACCGTAGACTCTTGGTTTTCTCCTTCCTTGCTGGCCACACCTTCTCAGTCTCCTTGCCTGACTCTTCCTTCTTTGCCAGAGATTTCACACTCAGCTCTTTTCTCTGTCCCCTTTCCCCAATAAGCTCATTCACTCACTTGGCTTTCAATACCACGGACATGGTGCAGCTGTCAACTTTCTATCTCCAGATCTTACATTTTCCCTGATGTTCAGCCTTGTTTCCACCACCTGCCTACTCCACATCTCCACTCACATGCCTAATGGGCTCCCCCAGTTTAACAGGTCAAGAGCTTTTGATTTCTCTTCCTAAATATGCTCCTCCCCAGCCTCCTCTTCTCAGTAACTGATACTACCATCCACCCAGTAGTATAAGCTGGAGATATCTGAAGGTCACCCCTGATTCCATCTTCTTCCCCACTCTTCATGTTTAATTCACCTGTTACTTCTTCCTCAGAAGTATATTGCAGGTCCACCTGTATCTCTTCATCTTTGTGCCCATCTGCATCCTAATATCCTCTTCTTATAGGAAGACCAGTCATATTGCATTGAGCCAACCCTGATAACCTCATTTACCTTTTTAAAGGCCCAATATCTCCAAATATAGTCACATTCTGAGGTACTAGGGGTTAGGACTTCAACATATAAATGTTAAGACCCATCGCACTTGAACCACTGCAAGTATAAAGGGGATGCAAAAGCCTTATAACTGATCTCCCCACTTCCATCCCATACGTTCCCTCTCCATACAGAACCAAGAGCAAAGTTTTAAAAACATAAATCCTATTGTGCCACTCTTCTGTCTTGAACCCTTTAGTGCCTTCCTATTGCACTTAGAATAAAACCTGAAGTCCTGCCCTATAGCATCTGGCATCAGTCTACCTTGTCAATGTCATCTCACATTCCTGTCCCCATCAGTTACCACACTGTCATCACACTTGACTTCTTTCAGTTCCTGGAACAACCTGAGCCTTTTTATAGCTCAGAGGCTTTGAACACACAATTTGTTTGCCTGAAAGTTCCCTCCTGCTGCGCATAGCATAGCTGTCTCCGTCTCACTCTTCATGTCTCAGATTAAGGATCCCCCACCCCTGTTGTTCTTTATGATAACAGTCTATACATGCCCTGCATAGCACTCATTGCATATACTCAGTCATTCATCTCTTTGTCTGGTTATCTGTTTTCTATTTCTTCTTCTAGAATGTAGGCTTCATGAAAGCGGGGACTTTGTCATCTTTTCACAGCAATATCACTAGCACCCAGAAGAGTGCCTGGAATACTATAGGTGCTCTGTAAATACTAGCTGAATGAATGAATGGTAAGCCAGAATATATTATGTGAAAAATGTACCCATAAGGAACTGAGAGCCAACCTGTTGCATAGTATTGTCGGATACATGTTAATTAAATTTCAATGACTTCTGCCAAAATGACTATTGTATTTTTAGAATAGTTTTTCTTGGGCCTTTCTTTCTGGTCATAGTTGAAGAGCAGGACCAGTTTCCTGTTGAAATCACTTCTAGTTCTTTACCTAATCTCATCAGTGGAAGAGAGCACACCTCTTTAATTGTCTAGGGCAGGATCAACTGGCCATTAGAGTGCCACATTGGAGTGTCACAGAGTTTGGCATTAACATATCTGGGTTGGAATCCCGCTTCTGCCATCTATAAGCTGTGCGACTTGGCAGAGTCTAAACTCCCTAAGTCTATCTGTCTTTATAGGTAGATTGCAGACAAGAGTATCTACCTCTCAGGGATATATATATAAAATACATAAGATATATAATATATATATTATATATGTATAATAAGACATAATATATATTATATATATAAGATATATAATAGATATATATTATACATAATATATAATCATATGATATATATAAGATATATATTATACATAAGATATATATCATATACATAAGATATATACATAAGATGTATAAGATATATATCTTATGTATATTATATATCTTATGCATAATATGTATATTATATATAATATACATAAGATATATATAATGTATATAATATATATAAAGTGCTCACCAGAGCTCCTGACATACAATGAATATTAATAAATGATGGTCATTATTATGAATTCAGGAAGCAATGATGCAAGACTTTGGGACAGAATCATGGAGGCAAAGAAGAAGAGATAGTTTAACACATGATTATGAGATGGCACATGCAGAATTTATAATTATTTTGATTGGGTGTGAGAGATGAGGCAACATTAATTGACGAGGACTTGAAATTTCTAGCTAGGTGATTAGATGTACAGTCATGCCAACAACAAACACTTCCATGCTAAAGCAGCTGTGCAGAATAATTGAATCATTTTAAATTCAGACCACATACTACATGATCTCTAGCACTGGCTGGCCTTAAAATGAGGTTCACCTGTATTGAAGGACTCTTTGTGAGTCCTTTTCAGTTTCTGGTCAGAGGAAGGAAGATACCTGAGACTCCAAAGAAGAGCTGGAAGGTTTATCTTTTTGTGGATTAGTTTTCTCCATTACCTGACTTTCCCTTGCACTGAAGGGAAGACTCCTCTGGGGCTGGAGCCTGACTCTGAAAGTCCTTCTGAAGTTACAGATTTAGGCTCCAGCACTTTTGAGGTCTCAATGTGCATCTATAGGGGTCCTCTGGTGGCCAACCCTCAGACACGTGTAGACTAAAGCCATGCACTAAGAAAAACACAGAGAAAGCTGTCCCTGAGAGCTGGAAACGGACATCCCCTGAAACCAGCTTAGCAACCATGGTGTACTCTCGTTCAGGGTGCGTGGGCACTATTTTATGTTAGATTAGTTGCCAAAAGAAAAGGTGGAAAGGAAAGAAACCATCCGCAAAGTTTTCATTTTATGAAAAACCATCTTTCATAAAATAGAGATCAAATCAGCACCACGTTAGCGGCAGGGAGCGGGGTAGGGGGATGTAAACCATAATTGTCACATCAAAAGCCAACCTTTCTTTTTCCCTCCAGCCCCATCCCCAGTCGTGACTTTTTAAAAGGCAGCAAGAAGAGTTTATTGTAATAAGTATTGAATGAATTAAATTACAGAAAGAAAAAAAATAACTGGGCATGCCTAATTACATACCCCAAAGACATGAATGCATATATTCATTTAGAGACATGCACAAGACTACTTAAAATAGCATCATACTTAATAACCAACAAAAACACCCCAAATATCCATCAGCAGTAGAATAGATAAAATGTGGTTTAGTCATGTGCAGAGGAATATTGCACAACAATGAAAAGGAAGAAGTCAGACACACAGTAGAATGTGGCAGCCATATCCTTCAGTGACTGCCGACAAAACACACCCTTATATCATCCGCTCCCTTTGATAGCAGGCAGAGCCTGTGACTTGTTTCTAACAAATAAAATATGACAAAGGTGATGGGATGTCACTTCCTTGATTAAGTGATGCTATATGTCACAAGTGATGGGAGCATGATTATGCTACTTTATATAAGGCTCTGTGAACTAGAGAGAGAATCTCCCTTACTTCCATGCAGTAAGCTATCATGTTGAGAGAGCCTGTGAGAGGGCCGTGTGGCCAAGAACTACAGCTGTCCTCTAAGAGATGAGGGTGGCCTTTGGCCTACAGCCAGCAAGAAACCGGGACCCAGGTCATACAACCGCAAGGAGGTAAATTCTGCCAACAGCCTGAATGAGCTTGGAAGCAGATTCTTCCCCAGGCAAGGCACGAGAACACAGCCCAGCCACCACCTTGATTTCAGCCTTAAAAGATCCTGAGCAGAGGATTTAGCTAAACTGTGCACTGATGCTTGACCCACAGAAAATGTGAGATAAGAAATATGTGTTGGAGCTGGGTGCAGTGGCTCATACCTGCAATCCCAGCACTTTGAGACACCGAGGCGGGTGGATTTGCTGAGTCCAGGAGACCAGCCTGAGAAACATGGTGAAACCTTGTATCTACAAAAAATACAAAAATTAGCCAGGCATGTTGGCATGCTACTGTAGTCCCAGCTACTAAGGAGGCTGAGGTGGGGAGATTGCTTGAGCCCAGGAGGTCGAGGCTGCAGTGAGCTGTGTTCGTGCAACTGCACTCCAGCCTGGGTGAGTGGTAAGTACTACGTATGTGATCTCTGTAACATCATGATAGGAAATGAATACAGAGAACATATTGCATGATTCTGTTGCAATTGCAAAACTGGGGAATCTATTTTATTTTTTATTTTTGTCCATCTACTTCTCTTTGGGGAAGGATTTACTTCTCTTAATGCATACATATGTTCTTCCTGCTTTCTGTCTCCCATCCTCCTCATATGATTATATTTGAAAGTTGGCTGTATCAGTCCTCAGTGTTTGTGTTATTATGACTATATAACGTGGACTGTAGCATGGCTGTATTCCTAGGGAGCCAAGGCTGTGCTGTTATTAAGTGTCTGTGTGGGTTTCCTAGGTCCACTGTAACAAATGACCACAACCCTGGTGACTTAACACAAATGTGTTCTCTCACAGTTCTGAAGGCCAGAAGTCTAAAGTCAAGGTGTCA
Organism: Cacajao melanocephalus; assembly: GCA_963573385.1. Classification (NCBI taxonomy): domain Eukaryota; kingdom Metazoa; phylum Chordata; class Mammalia; order Primates; family Pitheciidae; genus Cacajao; species Cacajao melanocephalus. Next base: position 2,555 of record CAUYLG010068547.1, on the reverse strand, counting down.
GCAGGGCCACGCTCCCACTTCCAGCTTCTGGTGGTCACCAAAACTGGAGTTTTTAAAGTAGGCTCATGGTATTGCTAATTTAACCATCATGAACTAGTCCTTTATGACCCAGAATGCTCATGACATGGATGTCATTTTGAAGGAGGCCGACTTGTAAATATTTCCCTCTGGAAGCTTGGTGCTCCAGAATGTCACTTAGCTGGTAAGTGAACCTGGCCAACTGCAGCTGCTATATCAACAAGGGGGCATTATTGTTTTCTACTGACCTTGAGTCTGCACGTTCTTGGCTATTCACCTGTTTGGGGATTCTGAAAGGTCTCCAGTTATCTCCTGGCCTCTTGAAGTCAATCACCCATTCAGGACCCTTCACAGCCCAATCTCCCACTCCCAAGCCCCAGCAGGATTCCCTGTCATGTCTTTGCTGGAGCCTCCTGCTGCCTGTGCTCCTAACACAACCTAGTCAGCCATACTCCCTGTGGGACCCTCTGCCGGCAGTCCAGCTTTGCCTTGTGCTCTCTTTAAGCAGGCACCAAGGAAATGCTGCTGTTTCTCAGCCTTTTTTCATCTCTGTTTTAGGATTTCCCTTCCCCTTCCTCTGAAGGGTGATAACCTCACCCTTTCATGGGGGCCGTTGAAGTTGGAGATGGTGAGGATAACTAATGAGATTTCAGCTCAGCTACCTGGACCGGTGTGGCCCTTATCTTCCTGAATTCTAAATAAGGGATGAGAGGAGAGTAAAGAAATACAAGCTAACCCCACACCTCATGCAGCTGCCATGGTCACAGTACTTCACCCTAGAAGTGTCTTCCCAGGTCTCTCAAACCACACAGCAGCCTCGGGGAAAGGATCTAGGCCCTGTGATGCCCACAATCAACCCCAGTGTCTGTCCCATCATCAGAGACAGGCAGGTTACCGTGATGCCAATGAAGCTTAAGATCCTGGGTCCTCCTTGCACTGGCTCCTCCATGGCCCTGGAAGGGCCCTAGCAATGAGTGCATATGGCAATATAGATCTATTAATAGTATATCTAATGTCTTAATCTGCTTGGGCTGCCATAAAAAAGTACCAGAGGCTAAGTGGCTCAAACAACAGATTTATTTCTCACAGTTCTGGAGGCTGAGAAGTCCGAGATAAAAGGTCTGGCACATTCAGTTCTTGGCGAGGCCTCTTTTCCTGGCTTGCAGATAGCCACCTTATCACTGTGTCCTCACATAGTGGAGAGAGAGCATCTCTCATCCTTTTCTGATAAAGCTACTAACCCCACTGTGAGACCACCACACTCTTGACCTCATCTAGCACTAATTACCTCTCAAAGGTCATCTCCAAATGCCACCACATTGGGGGGCTAGGGCTTCTACATATGAGTTTTGAGGGGAACACAATTCAGTCCATAGCATATTATATATATGTAGTATATATATATGTTATATTCACAATATTGATTATCCCTGCAATACATATTATATGAAAATTGATATATAAAATATACATATAGAAAAAACATATTCATGCTACAGCAATAAGTTAAAGATAACCCTTTCTTTCCACTTTCCTTCCCCTTCCATCATGCTTCCCCTCAGGTCAGGCAGTCCTGGAGTGATCGTGGGCATCTCAGGGGTCTGGTTAAGGAGAAGTGGAGTCAGGGAGACATTTGGTGTGGGTTTAGGGGTATGTTTATACCACTTCCATGTAGAGGTTGGTAATGGTTAGCCATCCTGCTATAGAAATGGCTCTGACAACCCATTCTGCCAACTCACCAGTGTCCTGACATGGAGGCACACTGGTGTTGTGTATGAATGTGGCCTATGGCAGCCAACACTGGAAGTATGCTGGTAATGGAGTAAAAACAAGGATTAAAATGGACAAGGCTGAAAGCTAGTATATGGAAAAATTCTTCCAGCTCTTACAGCTCAGATAAAGAAGCTTGATTAAAATGCACAGGATATTACCTTAAAATGTACAGGATATCCTTACATTATCCATACATAACTCTTAAAATGTACAGGATATTACCAATAATGAGTTCTAAAGCTGAAAGAACTCTTTTTTTAATACATATATATATTTTATTGCAATTTAGGTGCTGGGGTACATATGCAGAACATGCAGGATTGCTGCATAAGTACCTACATGGCAATATGGTTTGCTGCCTCCCTTCCCCGTCACCTATATCTGACATTTCTCCCCATGTTATCCCTCCCTAACCTCCCTACCACCCGCTGTCCCTCCCCTATTCCCCCCCAACAGACCCCAGTGTGTGATCTTCCCTTCCTTGTGTCTATGCACTCTCATTGTTCAACACCTGCCTATGAGTGACAACATGTGGTGTTTAATTTTCTGATCTTGTGTCAGTTTGCTGAGAGTGATGGTTTCCAGATTCATCCATGTCCCTATAAAGGACACAAACTCAACACTTTTTATGGCTGCATAGTATTCCATGGTGTATATGTGCCACATTTTCCTTGTCCAGTCTATCATCGATGGGCATTTGGGTTGGTTCCAGGTCTTTGCTACTTGTAAACAGTGCCGCAATGAACATACGTGTGCATGTGTCT